>VUQH01039025.1:32692-54392 GCA_015106775.1 Etroplus canarensis
GTTTTTTTTTTTTTATCAGCTCAAAGCAGTCTGGCCTGCTGACCTCTTACATCAGCAAGTCATTTTGGGCCATGGAAATGCTGGTCTCTGGACAGTTTCTGTTTTTTGGACCATTCTGTGCAGGAAAATCCCAGTAGAGCAACAGTTTCTAAAATACTCAGACCAGCCCGTCTGGCACCAACAACCATACTACATTCAAAGTCACATAAATTGCATTTCTTTACTATTCTTATTCTCATATGATGTCTACATGCATAAATACACTGAGGTACCACTGATTAAACATTTGCATTATTGAGCAGTTGAACAGGTGTACCTAATAAAGTGACCAATGAGGATTAGATTAGATTAGATTACTTTATTGTCATTTCAACTACATATAAATACACAGTGAAATGATATAGCATTCCCCCAGAACCTGGAGTATATTTGATGTATAAAGAAACAAAGCTTACCTTCATGCACTTTCACTTTTATTTTTTTTCATTTTATTTTATTTTATGTATAACATCTGAATAAGTGGGCAATAAAACTAAACTGAATAGAATTTTTGCAGGCTTGTGAGCTTTTATTTATTCATGTACTTATTTTACAAATTACATCTAAGTACTTCTAGATTTTTTTCCTCCAGTGGCAGTTTTCCTGTTGTTTAACATTGTTAAAAAATTGTTTGTTTGCAAAAATCCACTGCTAACAGCTGACATTAGCACCATTCTTATCATACAGACATAACAGTCTCTATGCATCTTATCATCCTAATCACAAAGAAAGCAGTAAAAAATATTTAACAAAAGGTTGAAACTTTTATTGAAACGTATTGCATTCACCTTTTCAGCAGAAAGACAAACTATAAAACTATGCCATAGACAGGGAGACTTTAGACAGGCTGTGGTCGCTTGACCTGTCTTTGACTTACCAAAAGTGAGACAGCAGGCAGGTTTTTACGTCAGATATTGGGAAGCAACAAAAATGACTTTACAAAGAGAACACAGTGTCTTATCTGGGTTACTCATCTCTGTAGACCTTTGTTTTTCAAAACCAAAGAACCAAAACTGTAAAGTGGTCTGAGAATAGCAACTATGCATTCAGTACTAGCACGTTTTGAGACAGGATTACAGTGGGGAAGTCATTAGCAATAAAATGTAACTGTTCTAAGGTTGTGCTTTGTGAGAGATGGGGGACTTTCCATCCCTTGTGTATCAGCATTTGTCTACAAGGTTCAAACACAGATAAAAATGTCATTATGTAACAAGAAAAAAGGAGTAACCACTCCCATTTTGTTTCCCAGTAATAAATATTGATGTTTAGACACAAAGAGGAGATTATATATATATATTTTGCTTTTTAATTATTCCTGTTGTTAAATTTATTCATTTACTGTAGTGTTTGTTGTCTTTTCTTATTGTACCTTATGTTTTACTGACTTTTATTTATGTATTTTTAAACTAACTAATTAACCATAGTTCTTAAGTTGCTTTTGGTGTTGATTAGTCTTGTCTAAGCATTTTGAAGCACTTTGACCTGCTTGTTTTTTAAAAGGTGCTATGCTAAGAATTTTGATTGCAAAGTGAAAATGAGCATATAAAGTATGCCATAAGGGAACGATCTTGCATCACTTCCTCTTCCAAAAGAAAAAAATCTCACAGACATTGAAAAAAATCACATTTGAAACCTTCCTCTTTCCCTTACAGATGCTCTCACCAACATTAGGTGTGTATTTTTAGAGTTTTGAAAGTTCCTCAGATGATCATGATCAGGATGATAGGGTAATAACTCATGCAAACAAAGAAGGAAATCTGGTCCTTCAGTTGTATACTTAGAGAACAATGCACAATTAAAATCTATCTTTGGTTCATAAAGAAGATCTATTGTGAGAATAAATAATGCTTTACTTAAAAAACAATGAAAATTTATGAGCAAAAACTATTGTGAATACAGTAAATTGGCTCAGGCTGGCTGCTAGTTTCATATACCTAAAAGCAGAAGTCCTGTCTGGAGTCGAGGGGCTTATCTCTTCTTGCTTTCTAAACAGTGGGTTTAAGAGCTGGCTGTCCTGCATACCTCTGCTGTTCACAGGTTTAGAAGAAATCTGTACACCCTACATTCACTCTCCCAAAACCTGCAGTGTTATCTTACTGCTTATCTCTAGACCATCTAGACACTTTTTTTGGCACAAAAGAACTTGATCTGCTCAGTGTGCATGGATAAAAATCGGAATAACTGTGCATTCAGGTCACTTTGTCTGCTTGTACACAAAGGAAAAATAGCCTCTCTGTGCCACATTTGATAACGTTTAAGAAAAGCTTTGTCATATAACTGTCAATGTTTGTATCTTCTTGGGTTCCAGGGTGGCATTTAATTCTTTGTGTTTTCAACAAAAAACATATCCAGAACTGTCTTTATTTATCTCAAACTAAAAGCTTTAACAATATGTCATTGTTCCACCCATGTGCTAAGTTACCTTATTTTATTGCAAGGTTTAAAAAGACTGTTCCCATGGTCCAGATTTACACTAGTCTGTGTACTGGTTACCATGCTTGAGTATTAGTATTGGGTGTCTATTGTGTTCACGAGCCACTGGTCAACTGAGGGAAAGAGTGTTAGCGGGTAGTAACATATGGGAGCCCACATGGTTGGGGGGGGGGGGTAAGTCATGACTTTTGTGGCTTCCTGCAGATTAGGGCAGTGTTTATAGAGCCTTGCTAAAGTACCCTTAGCAAAACACATTCAAATCCACACATTAATTATTAGTCTTTTCCATTAACAGCATAACTGAAACCTTGTGTTTTATAGCACTAGCAGTCACAGGAGAACTGATACAACTTCTGTCTGGTTTGTGGCCAAACAGTCAAATAACAGTTGAAACTGAAGTGACTTTTCAGATGTGTGGAAAAAGCACAAAGGCTGAGCATCTGGAAGAGCCAGAGATAGGATTCCTGTCATTTAATCTTCTAAGGCATATCTAAGAGCATGTTTAAAAATCTGATGTTTTGACCTAAAACCATATGGCAGGCATCAGTGGCAAAGAAACACAACCCTGACATTTCTTGCTAATTTACTAACTGGAAGTTCGAGAGGTTAGTCAGTAGTTTGAATGTGCTCTTGTATGTGTTAGTTTTCATAAAATGTGATATCAGGAACCAAAATGTAACTCATCACTTTTTTTCTTGGTTTATATTACTATGTTTGAAATTTTCTCCTGATAAACAGAACTGCTTTTGCACTTCTAAATTTAGGCTGTACACAATTATCATGAGATGCTGTTTGCTATTCTGTCACATCTGCAAATGCTATAAAACAGATGTTCCTACTCTGCGACTTTTGCTGTTGCTGCAGAATTTGAAAAAAAAAACTCTACGTGCACGTCAAGGTAAGAGTGAAAATGTGTGTGTAGATGATTCACAGCAATCAAATGAGAAAAAACAGATCTCTCCTTTTTTGTCCTCTTGTGCAGAAGCATCTCAAAGATGTTGCTAAAAAAAGGGACAGACTAAACCAGAACAGTGGAACAGTAAACGAGTCAAAAAATAAAACAGAAAAGAGATGGATGGATGTTAGCAGAAAGGGGAAGGAAGTGAGGTGAAGGTGGTCCATAGGGATTAAAATAAACTTTTAGTTACCAGGTCAAGCATGCACATATTGCATTCTTGCCTGAAGAAGCTTGGTTTTTGCACTGGTGAAACAGGGAAGTTGGGCTCAATGACTTGATCCTATGCATTTTTGCTTGAGGCAGAGTGTTGGTGTTTGTATAAGTGTGTTTACAAAAGAGTATTTGTCCTAATGCATGTGTTATATGCACATTTTTCTCCTCGAGGACAACTCCTCTTTTCCCAAAGGCGAGCTGGCTGCCTTGGTCAATGTTGGAGGTCATCAAATAAGACAGATCAGGGTCAAGCCATTTCTTTAATCCAGCTGCTCTCTCACATGACCTTCATGCCCTTAGTTAAAGGTGAGCAATCACAGATCTGAATTATGTTGTCAAAGTTGTAAACTGGGCAATAAAAAAAGAGTGCGAGGGAAGATAGCAAGAGAGCAGCTTTAGTCTAAATGTCACACTCTCCTGATACAGCCTGAAGCACTTGTGTCTTTAAAGCTGACAGACATAAACATAAAGTAGGAGCCAGACTTGGCCAGACAATCACAGGGACACAAGAAAAGAAGATCAACATTTCAGCCGGAAGGACAATGACAAATTTTATGTTTGTCATACTGTAAAGCAAGGGAGGGCTTGAAAATTTATATTACAATAATACTTTATAAGAATCTGGGATTGCAAGTAACAGGCAGATAAAGTAGGGCATTGTGTAAATAATTAATAAGAATGATGAAACATGTTTTGGAACAGCATTCTTATTGCAGTGCTCTGAAAATCACATTTGAACCAGAGAGAAACAATCCCAGATTTATTGACTGCACACTGTTGCCTCCCCTGTGGTCAAGCTCCACACGCCACCCGGGAAGTGGTGCTTTGATCAGCACACTGCACACATTCTTCCCATCATCATCTCACTTCCCTCCCCGGTGTTTATTATTGGCCGCAGCTGGAACACCTCCAGTCACTCAGACCTCACTTCATCAGGGTCACACTGACAAAATCCTGCTCCACAAAGCTGAAACAGCCCACCTCTGTTCAATCTGAAGTACAAGCTGAGCCACTGAAAGGTTCCGCACAGTTTCAAAGCAAATGTGTCATTTAGGTCTGTAAAAAGACTGCCTGACAAATTCCTTTAAGGTATTTGGTGATCATTTTTTCCTTTTTTTTCTTTGTAAAATTATATTTTATCATCCTGCTGCTGCAGTTACTTCCATCTGTTTTCCAAGATAAGAGAACCTGAGCAGCATTAACTCACTATTACGGCGAGTCATCTAAATATATAATGAAATTAAAAATGATATACGGTTTCCATATATTGACGTGCTAATGGTCATAGTGTTAGCTGAAGAAAGCCACAATGTCCAGCTCAACCAACAATTCTGCTATGTCACCTGATAGGATCCAAATAACCAGTCTCATGTAGGGTGTACTGAGGGGTTAAAGTGGGATTCAGCAAGTGGGAGAACCCTAAGTTCTGGTATAACAGGGTGGCAGATGGGAAAAATTACTCTAACTAGTATAAGGCCAGTTAAAAAGGCAGAATTTGGCAAGTGTTACTAAAGAATATCATGACTTCAAAGTGATTACTCCTTCTAGAAGAAAGTTCTGCTCATCAGCAGCCTCACTGAAACACATCTGGGCACTTATTTTGAACCATTATCTTAATTAACTTTAATTTTAATGGTCAGTGGGACATAAAACATGCATGTACAGAATACAGAGTCAAATATGATTTTAAAAGTTTAGAAGTTTGCTAACTTTGCCTACAAATAAAGTTATAAATGCTTTTTTCCTGGAAAGTTATACCTTTAAGATCATCTTTGCTGCTGCAAAATTCTATCATACAATTCAATTTAGAATCCTTTCAGTGTTGTCTCTCTCTCTCTCTCTCTCTCTCTCTCTCTCTCTCTCTCTCTCTCTCATAATATCTGTACTGTTACCCAGGAGTTCACCTAGCTGCAGTCCCCTGGACTAGTCCAACGTATTCCATTACTGTATACTCTACCACAATACTGCAAACTTCCCAGTTTAGCCCGCCTTTACCGTCCATTATAACTTTTTAATGACATGAAATGATTATCATGTAATTTGTTTCTAAAGACATTTCACAATGTGAAATAACCAGTTAACTTCAGAAATGCATCATGTGCAGATGCAGTGCCTGATTAAAAAAACCTAACATGAGTTACACCATTACATGACAGCTTAAAATTTCCAGCGATCAAATGTCACTTGCTGAGCAGTTCTTGTGTCATATTCCTTTCATGTCCTCTATTTGTTACATCTTCCTCCTTCTCTGAGTATCAGCTTATCTCATACTAATGGTTTTTTCCTGGAAACTGCAACTACTGCAACTGTAAAAAAGAAAAAAAAACTGCAGCTAGAAGAAACATTGTGTGCCAAACTGTTCATAACAGTTTGTGTCTTTGGTGTTATTTGCTGAGCTGTTTGAAACACTGGTATTTGAAAATGAAAAAAAAAATGCTCCATTTATACTTCATCACTTTCTGTAGCACATGCTAGATGGAGGAGTATCGTGACACCATCTTTACTGACATGTAGAAGCATGAACAGGACAGGGCTAAAAAGGAAAAACGGATGTGCTGGTAGGGCTGTCTCTATGGCACCAACTGGAGAAATTGTCAGGCTGCAGCACATGAAAAATGAATTACTTGACATTATTTTTTATTTAACTTCCTATCAGAATTAATTACTCATTAACTGAAGGTTCTCCAAGGGCACTCTGGATTGTTCTGGCCCACTTTAACTCCTGTTATTTAATTTACTGTAGCGTCACAACAGTTCCTGCTGCAACTACAAGCCACTTTGCTGCCCACCTCCACCCCGATCCTCCTTTTTATGCTGTCTGATTTTATCAGTCATGCATGTTACCATTGATGCCTGTTCTGGTCTGTAAAGGGGTTCTTACTGCTGCTTATCCTGATATAGACTTTTCAAGAACTGAACGATGCTTTAACTGGACCATTCAGTTTGACAGGTTTACTGTAAAAACAGTACAAAATGGCTCACCTGATGCTTGAAACACCCTCAGCAGGTTTTCAAAACATGAATTAAGCCCAGTCCTGGATAAAAATAAAAATTAAATGCAGATCTCCATTTAGTATGGTTCATGGGTAAGGTTTAGGCCCAATCCATGTCTGGGAAACCGGCTCCCTATGAACCAAATCAGGTAATGCATATGATTGTTGGAAGGAGAAATTTTTCTGTGCTGTCACTTTGTCTGAGTCATTTCACAACTTTTAGCTTTTCATTAGATATTTGGAATCTTTTTGAACAGCAAAACTTGTCACGGTACTATCACAATGAGCTAAAATGTCTGGGAGTGTTTTTACTGTGTGCTGATATGTTAAATAGGTTCAGACAGTTGTCTGCTGTGGGTTGTTGAGGAAACAAAGAAAATATATTCTGTTTCAGAAGCGTCAGTAAGTTTCAGGAAGTTAAAGAAGGAAATGGTTTTGAAGCTGAGAAACACGAGGCCCTCACTTGCTACATCAAGTTTAAAATTATTTATCACCCACAACCAGAATCAAAATCAAAATACTTTATTAATCCAAGGGGGAAAATTGCATTTGTTACAGATGCTCAATTACATATAAATGAAATAAATCTGAAAGGCAGAAAAAGGAAGACTAAAATATTTCAACAAGTATGTATATAATGCAATATGTAACATATTTTAACTCCAATAATAATTAATGCAGCTCCAGATCCCAACGACTTGCTTAAGAATTGGCAAAACATCCCTCATACAGGGCAGTATCTAATCACTAAATAGTCTCTACACTGGCTAATTACATCTAGCCATTACTTTTTCCCTGCTGAAGTCCAAGATGAAGCATGATGACTAAAGTACAACGCCCTCTATTTGACTTCTCGCTTAAGGAGCCCTAACGTAAGCTGAGCTCTTGGTCCCACATACACACATCTCTAAGTGAAGCTTTCACATGATGATGACTGTTAGCTCATGCTGCTGCTTGCCAGCTGGTCTGGTTCTGCTTGCAGATGTGTGAGTCATGCCATGAGAGCTTCAAGTCTGCACAGCGGAATAAAGGCACTACTGCATCATTATCTAATCACCCTGCAGGTTTGATAGGGAGAGCATCCACTGTGAATAACACTTTTTAAAAAAATCACCCTTTAAGGCAGCTGAGGTGAATGATGACAAATGCAAAATCAGAGACATTCAAGTATTCAGCTGTAAAATGTCTAATTTGGCAGCACTGCAGCTGCCACAGAGAATGCTCAAAAAAATTGAGGACTATTGCTGCTGGACAACAGAAAGGAAATGTGGCTTTAATTAACAGCTCACACGAATTCCACTATGCCTGGCAGTAACCTCACTAACCTAAAACAGATTGAACTGGGCATTCTTCCTTCTTTGAAAGCAGCACTAGGACTGCAGTTTTTACTAAATTCAAATAACACTCCTAATCCAGACCCAAGATTGTTCTCTGATGTTGCACACAAGCATGCAAAATTAAAAAGAAATGTATTTACTGATCAAGTCCACACATGCACAGTTTCTTAAACCAAAACCAGTTATTTATGATACTTTAAAAATGTATTTTCATTTTGTGGTGGTAAATATTTAGCCAGTCAAGGTGTCACTGAATGATGATCATCTCATTTTTCATGAATCTAATTCTGAATAAAACCAAATTCCTCCCAGTGGAGAAGAACCTGCAGGCTCATTGTACCGTTTTGAAAAACTCTTTCATTTCTAGCTTTCTTCTTCAAGTCTGCATTTAATGTAAGTGTGATGTATTGATTCACACCACTGACTTCAACTACTTCTGCTAACATGGGCAGGCTTTAACTTGCAGGAAATAAAGATGAAATGCTCATCAGCACTAAGTCCTGACTCCTCCTGAGGTGCACGGATTTGATGGGCTTGTGAAATACTGCTCTTATCCTGGCTTCAGACCAGTCTTGTCCCCTTACCCCTTCCTTCCCCCGCACCCTCTGAACAGCCCCAAATTCCAGGAAAAGTTGCAGCAAAGTTCTGGCTTCCATAAATCACAGTTCCACTCCCTAGCCTTTCCCCGTAGAGCATCGAGGGAGAAATATCACCCCCTTCCCTTTCTTTGACCCCCTTCAGATTCACACACCCACTTCTGACTGTTTTGATGTACTCAAAAAGTAGGAGATGAGAACTTCCTCACCGTTTTACCGCAACCTCAACAGACCTCTGTTTCACTTTGAATCACTGACTGTCTGCTCAGATCTTAATGGCGCCATATGTCACACCATAGTGGTGTCAAAGTCGTACTTTTTAAGTCAGTCTTCCTGCTTTATTTACCTGTTATTCTTGCAGCATGTGGTCATGCTGTCGACCGTGTTTTTTATTGCCCACAATCCACAACAATGGTGCCAGTCAAATTTCAGTGACTGCTACCTCCTGCCACTCATTTTATAGTGAGCAAACAATGAAAAGCATAACTAAAAACTCCTGCAGAGGAATGCTGGAGTTGAGCTCATGTGCATAAACTTGACTCCTAACTAAAAAGGACAGGGCTGCAAAACATGTGCTGAGAAAATGTTCCATGACACACAGCCTACAAGATTAAAAAAAAGTGTTACACAACCATTGTTTTACAGTGCTGATATAAAAGATTTTTATTGATTGGCCAGTGTTTATGCCTAAAAGGAGTGTGTGACTGCAGCGCTGCAGCCCAACCCGTTTCAGTGATAGACCTGTCACTGCATGCCCATTAGATGCAGGTGAGCTGATTAATACACAGGAAAAGGTTCACATCAGCGCAACATATACATCCCATGGCTCTGTTTCTGAAATAGTATGGCCAAGATCTCTGATGGGAATTCACAGCACAGCTCTCATGAATAGCACATAAACAGAGAACATCCGTAAACAGTTTAGAGGACTCATTTGGACTTTGTTCCAAGAGAGTGGGTGGGAATGAGGGATGCAGAAAGAGGACCAAGACAGAAGGCCAAGAGAGTGAAGCACTGCAGCTGATATTCCCTCTATGGCGGCCCGGTTGGGAGGAGCAACATCAAACTGCCTCTGTTCTCCTTGGGGACGTTCTGCCTGTACAAACAAACCAACCCCGGGCCTCTGGTCTAATGGGAACCAGACCTGCTCGAGGACCAAATTCCCTATTTTTCCCTTCCTTTTCTTCTCTTTCCCCCCACCCCCTCCCTGTAGGACCAACGCTCCGTTGACATAAACTCCAGCTGAAGGACGCACTTCAATTATTTCAAACAGACCTGAAAAAATTCCTCTTCCCTTTATCAAGTTTTCCCACACAGCAATTTTACATGACGTTCCATGTTTGTACATCAGCGCTGACTTTCTTGACCTTCAAGCAACCAGATTCCAGTGACCTGTATTTATCTCCACAGATACACTTTCTCTCACTTTCACATACTTTCGCTATCATGCCTCCACTTTCCTTCTCTCTCTTTATCACAAAGCTTCCCATGCACTCATATGCATAAATGTTAATCTTTCTGATAAAGTATGAGTACATTTTTGCATAGAAGTAAATACATAATCAGATTTCAACTGAATGATGAAAGCATGGGGTGAGAGGCACCAAGGTAATGTGTTGGGTGCTGTATGAAAGACCGTCATCCCTGGCTACAATGTCTGAATGTTCTCATTGTGAGGGTTCAAAGTTTATCAGTGAATGTCCTCCCAGTCTCGCTGCTGTCTCTATCTGAATGTTCTGTTTTACCAAAGTATGAATATTGGCAGAGAGTCAAGACGGAGAGCAGAAAAGGCTCTTAAAACACATACAGCCTCCACATTGATGGCACATCTGATTCAGAGAGAGCTGACTGTGATATGACCCAGTGACAGTGAGCCTCAAAGACACATGGTGCTGTTTAAGTTGCATCACTTTATCACTGTATTCTTCTTCCTGAATGATAACTTAGGGGTTAAAAAAACAGGTTAACACTTCCTTCTGTTTCACTTCTTTTGCTGTACAATTTTAAGTTTGTAGAAATACACATACAAAACAACACAGATGCAATCTCCAAGGCCAGAACATCTGTAATCAGGTCACTGACACGAAGTGCCTGGAAGTACAGCAGATTTATTGACAAGAATGGACTCTGTCTGAGGATGTGGAAAAAACACTCACAAACACTGGATATGACTGTTTGGCTCTGTCTCCCTCCCACATATCTGGGCACAAACCCGTCAATGGCAAAGATCTGTATGAGCTACGAGCTGAGCTGTCTTGCTGCACAGCCCCCTCCTGGTCGCCACACACACACACACACACACACACACACACACACACTCCACACCCTCCATTTGATTTTTTGTGAGCTGCTCTGGGCTTTTCTCTTTCTCCATCGGATTGCTATGGGATTTCTGGCAGTGTTTACCTCTTTGTGCCGTGCAAGTCGGGAGTGGCCAAGCCCAGACACACAGGCACTTCTATGGAAGCGTAGTGTTTTTCTGCACTGTCAGCACAGTGGTAACAAACGTGTTGCAACTTACTTATGGCTCCATTTATGAGTGTAGAAATGATATACAGGATGTGAAACATATACCGCTCAAATGTTTGCTTGGTGTTACTTGGAAATGTCCTAATTTTTCAAAAAAACAATGTTTGTTTTTATCGAACATAACATCAAGAATCAGAAATAAGCAGCAATCATGTGAATACTCATGTTTTCCAGTGTCACATTCTGCATTATATTACACTACCAGACATTTATCAGGTTAAAAGACTGACTAATCTTGTTTGCAGAGTTGCTGGTTAAAGAAATAATACATTTGGCTGCTAAGTATCTGGAGCATCTGCCTTTGTAGGTTTGAATGCAGTCTCAAATTGTAAAAAAAAAAAGAGAACTTTCACCTGAAATTAAATATTGTTCTAAGAAATAAAGACATTCCATTACCAAAAAGCTGAAAGTTCATACAACAGTGTTTACTGTTCCTTTCACGGAAAAGCACAAACTTACTTAAAACAGAAAAGAGATGGAAATAAAAGCCTCCAGTGCACACATGTGCAAGACTGCAAGGACATCACTCTCGTTTGATAAACATGCCTTGCAGGTCTTTTTCTGGCTTTATCTGATGGTACCCACATAACATCAGGACTGATGTCAACACTGAGGAAGCGCCTAATAGATGTTGGCTTTGTTAGAAGAGTTGCAGAGAAAAGACATATCAGAAGGAGGCCAATAACGTAAAAAGATAAAGATGGGCAAAAGAACATTAGACATGTACCAACATTATAAGAAAACCACCTACCTGATATTGTGCATTGTGTGGGTTTCCCTTGTGCTGTCAAAACAGCTCTGACACGTCAGGACATGGGCGCAGGACCTCTGAAGGTGTCATGTAACATCTGGCACCATGACTTTGGCAGTGGGTCTGTGGGATGCAGGCTGGGACTTTTATGGATCAGGCTTGTTCTGGCACATCTCTCAGATGCTCAATCAAACTGAAATCTAGGGGAGTTTGGAGTCAATGCTTTGGGCTATTTGTCATGTTACTCAAGTTGTTTTTGCTTGAACTCAAGTTTTTGCAGTGTGGAGCGCAACATTGGGGAAAAAAAGCATTTGAGGGTGTTGCCACTGAGAGGTTTCTTTGGTTTGCACCAATGCTTAGGTGGGTTTTACTTGTCAAGATAACATCCTCAACATGACATTGTCAGTGTTATTCAAGTCAGTGGTTTTATGCAATTTTCCCCTAAGATTAATAAAGCGTTCTGATTCTTATTCTGATTTTAATGCTATTTCTGTGCTCTCTCACTTCTCACTTGCATGTGGTAGCATGTATTTCTGAGCCTGCGTGATTGGATGATACAGCTCCAGGACATATTTAATTGGTGTCTCATTGATCTGCTGTATTCATTCACTCACATGTCACTCAATTTTGTTGCATGAAATAGAGATGGATCAATGCACCAACACTAAAAGTATCTAAACAAAGAACAAAACCACACCTTTTTGAAAAAAATATGACCCAGAACAACTTTTTCATTCTTTGTTCAGTGAGTTTATATGTATTCAAATGTTGTTATACTGTAATGAAACAGTATAATGAGACTACCTGTTTTTATAATGACAGTGCTGAAAACTTGCTACATCTCTGCAAAGTGTTAATGTCCCGCGCTATCAGTGATAACACCAGGTGGGTGTCTCCAGCCAGGAGTTAATACCATATTTGTTTATATTCCCGCTGATGTCATTTGTTGAGGCAACAGAACTTTGGCAGGAAGAGACTGACAAACAGTCAAGGTCATTGACCCACTTCAGGGAAAAAGCCACCAATCAGTTGTGTGTCCCTGATGTTTTAAATTAATGATTACTCCCTGATGTAGGACAGCAGATGAGGGAACAGAGCTGTCTTTGTCTCTTACTGATCACATACCACAACTGTGTCCATTAATGGTTAAACATATAGAATGTCTTTTTGTCCAAACCTCCTTCCTTTTCTGCCTTTTCTAATCTGGGCTCTTCCTCCATATTGTTCCACTGCCACACTGCAGCTATTTAGAGTCTGGGAAGTAAAGACACCTGGATTTAGTATTTTTTCACTGAAAATGTTCTCCTTCCAAGGAATTGTATTCCCAAGGCTACAGCCATGTGATGACAATGCTGATGTGGCATGGTCTGATAGTGAGAAAATGTTGAGTACGGGGACTCCGCACCCACCCATAACGCTCCTCTATCCTGAATCGACTACGCAGAGATGTGTGGGATTACTCTCACAGGAGGCACTTAAACCTTTTGACTTCCTGCCTGCTCATGAGGTCACTGGTCTCAGTGGGAGTGTCTGTGAAATGCAAGCTGAATAACAGCCGAATGACGGCAAGGAGGGAGGAGAGACCAGAAGGAGGAATGGGACATACTGTGAGGGTAGAGGGGTGGATGACAGGTTGGTGCGGGGGTGGAGAGGGAGGATGAGGGGGGGGGTAAAGCCCATCCAGGGTCTGTGAGCCTGAGGCAGTTGGCAGCAATAACGTGTGTTATGGAGAAGACTCAGCTCTCTCTTAAAAAAACTGGACAAAGAGGGTGGGGGTGTGAATGCTACACAGCCAGGAAAAACTAACAATATAAAAAAAAATGTTCCTCAGCTGTCTAACAAAATGGTCTGTTTTTCATTAAAGGCATACAGGCAATTTAGTAATTGCTATTTGAGGCAGTGCTTAAATCTAAAATATGACCTTATGAGTTAATCTGTGGGTTCAGATAAAGATCTGGACTCCATTTGCCAAACACCCTCCACCAGCCTGAGGCTGGCCTCATTTGTGACCAGCAAAGTGAGGCCTTGAACTAGCCCCATGACTCTCTGTCATGCTTTTTAGGTTGTCATGTGCCACAATAAAGTAATTTTTCACTTATATATGGCAAAAGGGCTGCTAACTTGTGGCATCATGTACTGCTCCCTGACAGCTTGCTTGCATCTTGCTGGCTCCCAGCTAATATTAGAGCACTCTCAATTAAAGAGGGGCCTGCCCTTGGTCCCAGTGAAGGTCAGCGTGCTCTGAGATAATGGCTTTTCTTCCTGTGAGTAACAGAATCAAACTGCTGTGAGGGTAACAAGACTGAGCACCTGGCATGCAGTGCCTGCAGCCCTATAGGTAAGTTCAGAGGAAGAAAGGGAGGGGCAGGATGATGATCTTACATACAAAGCCAACTTGTTTGAGACTAGGCTCAGATGGAGCTGCTTTGCCAAGGGTCCAGAGCTCTACATCCTGTTGCCCAGTGAAAGACCCAGTCTTCAAACAAGATGCATGAACAAAGAACCATACAGTCTGAAAGCATGAGCACCCATACACACCCCCAGACACACACAGAAAGGGCACACCATATTTTTCTACCTCCCTTTGTCTTTGTTTTTACTGTCTGTGATGCCATCCTCATTCAGCTCTTGAGTACTTCTCCAAGACATTACAGTTTTAAAATCTAACTCTCACAAATGAATGCAATTAAGTCATTCTCAGCAAAGCGTGTACACACACACTCACTCCCCCGTCATCGTCTCCCCATGTTTAACCCTCGGGCAGTAACAGCATAATGTCTTCCAGATGTTGAGATGCTGTACTCTCCCTACCAAACCCTGGAAGTCAGTGCCCCTCTCTCATGGTGTTAATGGTGCCCAGGAGACCTTTGAGAGGGGGGAAGGGAGGCTGGGTCACAAGATTTTTCAACCTCCTACTGAGCCTACAAAAAGGATTTCAGAATCCTTTTCCTTTCACAGGGTAATCGGTGAGCTTTCTTCTCTTTGCATTGATCAGCAGGGTTACAAATAAAATTCCTGATGAGGAATGTGGGTGTGGTTTAAAAAGACATAATGGTGGCCAGTGTGCTAACAAACAAGATACAAAAAAAGTCCTCTGCAGCTGTTCTTTCTCCAGATGGGTAGTGGTGGTAAACACTATGAGGTTTCATTTGTCTGCATCTTTGGGTTCAGTCTCTTGTATCAGCTGCTCCTTATCAACTTACTGTAAACCTGCCGTATTTCTGAGTCTTAATCGCTGAGCTTCCAGTATAAGAAAATCAATAACTACTCTCAAGAGCTAGCTTGTGTTACTGTCTTTCCATTTTTCTCTTCCTACATGAGCAGCACTAACCGATATCATGTCACAGTCTCAGTTTTATGTTCCATACAATGTTCCAAGCTAAATGTCCAATCATCAGGGTCCTATCTGTTTCTTAATATGGCTCTTAAACAGTATAGGACATAGTAGACAGCCACAGTCCTTCTGGGAATATTTTTAAAAACAATTTTAAAACCAGTGTTGAAACTTTTCCAGCCGCTGAAGAAACTTTTATTCATTTATGCTCATTTGCCATAGAGGTTTGTGGTGATTGGATGATGAAATAAAACCATCAGAGATGCAGGGCAACTTCCAAAGATGGCTTTGTCGTGCTTCTGTTATTCTGGCAATTTGCAGCATAGACCATTCAAACACACTAGCATGGCTAGGGCAAAGGGTACAGACCAAGATGACACAACAACATTCTGGCAAGTGGATCCACTGAGGCCACAAGTGAACCCCAGACTGAAACCAAAAGAGGAGTGAGTGAGCTGAAGCGAGAAGGAAAAAGGTCCAGGCCGAGGATCCCTGTGAGAAAGTGTCCATCTGCAGCATATGCTGGCAACGACCCAAAACAAACAGGTTAAAATTAAACCACAAAATGAAAGCCAATCTGTGTGTTTAAAGTTCTTACAAACAGAGGATTACCGTTTTACCATTTCAAAGATCTGAGAAATTGTCAGTTTTGTGGTTTATTCCACCACAATGCGACCAATAATTTAAGTAACAGCTACACCACTGGCTGAGGAACAGCTGGTTGGAGCATTATGGAGAAAGAAAGGACTAAAAAAGTATGAAAGTGAAAAGTTTTGTATCAGAGGTACTTCAATATTTTCCATTAATTTTTATTATAAAACCACTGTTAAAAAACTTTGCTACAAAATATTTTTAAATAATAAATTATCCTACTGTAATTTGAAACACAATGCGTTTAGCTTTTACAGTACAATATACACAGTACAGTTGCTATATTAAATGTGGCTGTAATAAGTTCCAACGAGAACCAAATAACTGTTCCTTTCAAACAAAACATGACTATAAGTCAAGCCAAAGCTTACTGAACCTTTCTTTAAACCATGACATGGGGTCATGAAACCACATGTTGTGTCATAAAATCACGCTTTGAATCACATTTCCCAGCAAATACATGCATCAGCAGGTTGGCTTGCTAATTTATTTAATACTTCGGCTGTTTCTGGATGACAAAAAATGCACCATTCCCATACATACAGAGACGCTATCTTACTTGTCATTAAGAGTGATAAATTTAAATTAAATCTGACCAACAGGAATCCCATGTTTCTAGCCAGTTGGTTTTCACCTTGCTAATTGGTTTTGGGCATTGTTATGAAAGCATGTGGTCACTGTGGTTGCCACAGCTGAGGTTTCCCAAATCCATATGATATCCAACTACATTCCCCTCCTTCACCTTTACCAAAGGCCAAGTCAGCTCCACAAGTTGCTGCACAGCCAGAGGGGCTCCAATTTGTTCAGTGGTTAAAACAGAATACTATTCAGGGATGTAACGAGTTGACTCTATGCTGCCATCTAGTGATAACTAACGGGTCTGGATTTAGGGTTGTGTCCTTGAATAGTGTTGTAAAAACAAAGCAACACTATTTTCAAATAGTTTTAGGTTTTATTTTATTATATTAAATTGTAAAGGTGTTATTCATGGTGAAGACATTTAAAGGGATGGACTGTAATTTACTGAAGGTTCATTTTGTTAACTCTGACTCCAGAGGGAGCCAGAGATCAGTGATGTACACAGGTGGTTTCTTAGGCACTAAACTAAACTCTTTGGAAGATAGTGAGCAAAGATTCAGCAAATGAAAATGCACCTTCGGCTGACCCCTTGTATTTTCTCCCAAGGCGTCGCCACATCTGCCAGCAAAAAAAGCAACAACAAAAATTCACATATGTTTTTCTTTCTCTATGTTGATGCCTCTGACAACATGAGCCAGTGTTGTTGATGAGGAATATCATGCAAAGGGTTTGGAGAGCTCCTCCACTGAATTTCATCCAGATGATGTAGCGGGGTATTTGCTGTTGAGCTGTAAAAGTATTTACAATTTATAAATCCCAGAATGCATGGTATCATATTTCAAAACCTCTTCACTCAGCACATGGGTTCTTCAAACCCAATTTTATCAAATTGAGGCTGTTGCAACTTTAAATAATTGCTTTTCAATAAATAAATAAATGTATAGTAAAATTTACTACACAGGGGAAACTGAATGCACTTCTGTCAAAGCACATTATCTGTTCCCATCACGAAGATCCTAAACATTTCTATGATGTCAGGCTTAATGTTTCAGGGTAATGATCCTCTCATGAGATCATCAAGTCGAGAAAGAGTAATAAGATCCTCCTTCAACAGACAGAGTTTAAACCTGCCGTTAAAACACATTTGTCCTGCTGCATGGGCTTTTTTATCTTCTCTGAAAATGCCTTTAAGAGAAAGAGAGAGTTTTAAAAATGGTTTCTGGGCAAAAAATTTGTCACGTGATTTACAATTTTTCTCTGGAATCTATTCAACATTTTCAGAGAAAAATCTGAATGTGTTTTGTTTTATTGTTTCCTGGCTTCATCACTAGTTGGTTATTTCACAACTCCTCAACCCATCTTTCTTCAGTCACCTTGGAGTACTTTGATACACAGTTGAGCAAAAAAGGGAGGTTAGCAGGGGCAGAGTGTTCTTAGAGAAGCCTGCTCCTGTGACTCAGCTGGACAGTAGGGACCCTCTCTTTGCAAAACAATGCAACAGCAATTCCATTATGCTCAAAGGAGGCCTTTATTCTGAGCCAAGGCTTTGAGCAACAATGCTTCATTTCCAAATGAAGAGAGCTGTCACCTTTCAAAGAAGACAGGAGAAAAGAGCAGACAGAGAGTATACGACGTGAAGGAGAGGGAGGAGTAAGTTCAAACAAAAAAAAACTTAATACAAGAGAAGGATTTAGGTCAGCAAATGTTTGCTTGGCTTCACACTGACAGTACAGAATCTGAATCTATTCAATGCAAGCTCACAGCGCAGCACAGCATGTATTGCCTTCATTAATAAACAAAGTTGATGGCGAGATTGAAAAAGTTCACACAGTGTGATTATTGAATAGGTACGATACATTTAGGAGATGGGAGACAGAGAGAGGGAGCAGTGAATGAAATCCAGGCAGAAAAGCAGGAAAAACCCTCCTTGGGCCAATTTTTCACACTGGCAAACATAGGGATTCATTCCTTTTTCCTATGGACTCCCTAGACTTGTTTATGCCAAATAGCATGTTTCTAGTTTGTTATCTGGTTCCTGCATATGTACACTTTGCCCTCTAATAAAATGTGCTAAAAGGTTTCCATTGTCCTATAACAGTGTTGTACATATTTAAGTTGATTGGTGGACGAAGCTTTTTTGCTATGTTTTGTCTAAACATCCTCAGGAGAGAATTGGCTAATTAGTCACTTGTTTTTGTTGACCATGATGGCTCTATAATGTTGCTAATGGCTTTGATGGTCCAAGGGTTCACATACAAAATTAATGGCAGCTTTAGCTGTGCATTGAGCTTTTTGCTAACTAGCGAATGTTAGCATGCTAACACAGTAAACTTTCACTGTATCTCAATTTGTATAGTTCTGTTGTTACAATTCCATAAGTACAGAAAGCCTATTGCATACTTACCTGTGTGGAACATCAATTTTGACAGGGCATTTAAGTCACAAGTCAAATATAGGAAACTGCACTTACTGAAAATGAAGGTTGTATTTACCGTGTTTGTAGTACTAGCTGCTCCATTTTGTAAAGATGTATAGTGAAAAGTGTTAAGTGTCCCTCTAGTGTAGTAGTTTATATATATATGTCTTACAAGCAAAAAGTCCCTGGTTCAATTCCAGATGGGGACACAAGCCATTCTCACAATGGAGGGTTGCGTCAGGAATGGCATCCAGTGTAAAATCTTTGCCAAAATACTAATGTCAATTAATCCACTGTGGTGACCCCTTAGGGAGACTACAAGGGAGCAGCTAAAGGTATAACAAAAAGTGTTGCTATACCCATACTGACAATAACTTTTCTATTTAAAAATGAAAATCCACATCAAAAACCTGCATATATTATTACTATAAACAGCCAACAGTTTGACTTTATTGCAGCTCTTTTAGTATCTATTATACTTCTTCCTGAGCGTATCTACATAGTTTATGGTTGATTAATGAAAGCCACGACAGCTAATGACATTTACATTTTTATGGCTGCAGCTCCTTGTCTCACACCATGAGAAACTCATTTCCCACAACAATCCTGCTAAGACTGAGTCACTCATCCAAGGGCAGTGTGGCTTTTGTTACATTGATGAGTGAAGCACTAAACATAAGTGAAACTCTGAGAACTGAACTCTTAATCTAATATTTTCCTTTTTTTTACCCTTTTTGCTCCATTCCTCTCACCTTAAGCTAACACTGTGCTCAAATGGTTTGTACTACTCAGCCTGTGCTATGACTTGTAGGTTTACCCATAGTTTGTGGAAAGCCTGATTCAGTTTGTGTAGTTCAGTGGTCTAGTTTAGCTGTAAAAACCGAACAATGCATATTCTATTTAATTATTTATTTTATTTAAATTTTATTTTACGGGGGGAGTCCCACTGAGATTAAAACTCTCTTATAAAAGGGTGCCCTGGCCAAGACAACAGAAACAATCAGACACATGAATACAAAACAGACAACAGAATCCAACTTATGCAAAATAAAACACATTAAATAGGTTTAAAATAGCCATAAAAAACTAAAACAAGAAAAATCTCTCAAGAAAAATAACTCCATGTCTCCTCCACTACATTCTATATGATATTCTTAAAATTTTCCAAAGGAATAACTGTTTCTAGCTTGATAACTTTCTGAAGATTACTTCATGACCATGCATCATAATATGAAAAACCCTTTTTTCCAAACTCTGTCAAGGTTTGGGGCACATCAAGGTGCAACCACATAGAACAGCGTAGCTGACTCCCCCTAGAATAGTGACAGAGAAGGAAACAGAAGTATGCTGGAAGTTTACCAAGTATTGCTTTATAGACAAAAATATACCAGTGTTTTTGTCTTCCAGCAGTTAATGAAGTCCAACCTACCAAATCATAAAGGATGCAATGATGAGTCAAAGAATTTGAATTTGTAATGAAACGTAACGAAGCATGGTATACTGAGTCAAGACTATGTAGAAGAGATGAGGTTGCGTGCATGTACAGAACATCACCATAATCAATCACAGAGAGAAATGTAGCTTCTACAAGTTTTTTCTCAGTCCTAAAAGTTAAACAGGACTTATTTCTAAAATAAAAACCAACCCTCACTTTAAGTTTTTTCACCAGTTTTGGAATACGAATATTAAATGAAAGCTTGTCATCAAGCCATACACCCAAATATTTATACAAGGCCACCCTTTTGATGGGTTTCCCAACAGATGTAAAGATGCAACAGTCATCACATGAACAATAACACCCTTTGGAGAAAACCATAAATTTGGTTTTCTGGACATTTCAAACCAATTGTAGGCTCCCAGGAGTTCCTTCTAGTGAGTGGAATGCAGACTGGAGTTCTTCAACTGCCCCTGTTATAGATGGAGCTTGTGTATAAATTATCATGTCATCAGCATAAAGGTGGATTTTACCATGAATGTCCTTACCCAGGTTATTTATAAACAAAGAAAACAAAATGGGTCCTTAAATGGAACCTTGAAGAACACCTTTAGTTATCTCGAGAAAATCAGTTTTATAGCCCTCTACACAGATAGATTGTGTTCCACCTGTCGAATAATTTTTGAACCAATCAAGCACTTTAGGACTTAAACCAGCATCATTTAGTTTGTTCAGATTGTGATCAACTGAATCAAACGCCTTGGGGAGATCCACAAATAAGACAAGACAATTTTGTTTTTTATCCACTAATTAGGTCATTTGTGACAAGCATAGCTGCAGCAATAGTACTGTGGCCAGATTTAAAACCAGACTGGAAGTCACTTAAAATCTTTTTCTTCTTCTTATTCTTTCGACTGCTCCTGTTAGGGGTCACCACAGCGGATCATCTGCCTCCATCTCACCCTATCCCTTGCATCCTCTTCCCTCACACCAACCCTCTGCATGTCCTCCTTCACTACATCTATGAATCTTCTCTGTGGTCTTCCTCTCTTCCTCCTGCCTGGCAGCTCCATCCTCATATATCCACTATCCCTCCTCTGCACGTGTCCAAACCATCTCTGCCTTGCCTCTCTGACTTTATCTCCAAACTTCTCAACATGAGCTGTCCCTCTGATGTACTCATTTCTAATCCTGTCCATCCTTGTCACTCCCAGGGAAAATCTCAACATTTTCAATTCTGTCACCTCCAGCTCTGCCTCCTGTCTTTTTGTCAGTGCCACTGTCTCCAGACCATACATCATAGCAGGTCTCACTACCGTCTTGCAAACCTTCCCTTTCACTCTTGCTGCTATTCTTCTGTCACAAAGCACCCCTGACACTCGTTTCCACCCGCTCCACCCTGCCTGCATTCTTCTTCACCTCTCTTGTGCTCTGTC
>VUQH01039027.1:0-14230 GCA_015106775.1 Etroplus canarensis
GGAACGGTGAAGATGCAAGGAGTAGAGGTGGCGAAGGTGGATGAGTTTAAATACTTGGGATCAACCATCCAAAGCAATGGACAGAGCACAAGAGAGGTAAAGAAGAGAGTTCAGGCAGGGTGGAGTGGGTGGAAACATGTGTCAGGAGTGCTTTGTGACAAAAGGATAGCAGCAAGAGTGAAAGGGAAGCTTTACAAGATGGTAGTGAGACCTGCTATGATGTATGGTTTGGAGACGGTGGCACTAACAAAAAGACAGGAGGCAGAGTTGGACGTGGCAGAATTGAAGATGTTGAGATTTTCCCTGGGAGTGACCAGGATGGACAGGATTAGGAATGAGTACATCAGAGGACAGCTCATGTTGAGAAGTTTGGAGACAAAGTCAGAGAGGCAAGGCTGAGATGGTTTGGACATGTTCAGAGGAGGGATAGTGGATATATTGGACAAAGGATGTTGAGGATGGAGCTGCCAGGCAGGAGGAGAAGAGGAAGACCACAGGAAAGATTCATGGATACAGTGAAGGAGGACACACGGAGGGTTGGTGTGAGGGAAGAGGATGCAAGGGATAGGGTGAGATGGAGGCAGATGATCCGCTGTGGCGACCCCTAACGGGAGCAGCCAAAAGAAGAAGAATCAGAATCAGAATACCTTATTAATCCCAGAGGGGTTTCATTGTTTTACAGATGCTCAGTTATACATGAATAAAAATAAACTGGATAGGCAGAAAATGAAGATTAAAATAAATAAACAAATAAACATGTCTGTATAAATTGCAATATGCAACATAAATAACTCAAGTCAAACAATATATACAATACTTGATATGAAACTGGTCAAGGTGTCACAGGGAAGAGTTGCAGAGTTTGATGTCTACAGGTAGGAATGGTTTCCTGTGGAGTTCTGTGGTGCATCGTGGTAGGATGAATCTGCTGCTGAACGTGCTTCTGTGCCTTTCCAGCACGTCATGTAGAGGGTGTGAAGGAGTGTCAAATATTGTCCTTAACCTGGACTGCATCCTCTTAATAATGCATTTATTTAGATTTCATGTTTGCAAACATTTTTATGCACCATTATGTTTATGATTCTTTGTGAAGAAATGTTTATAATTAAGTTTACAAATTCAGCTTGAGAGAAGATCTTTATTATAATCTCAAAAGAGGGCACTTTAAGTTGATAATTATTTTATGTGCACAAATCTCTAATCAAATTAAAATTTTCTATGTTAACAAAATTTTTATTTATTTTTTTAAAATATATTTTTACCTTTATAGTTCAAAAGATACCACTATAGATAAGCAATGTTTTGCACAGTTATAAAGTTGAGTAAATCAGACACTGATGCTACAGTGCTGTGTTTACGCCTTTTTGTCAACCAAAACTTCTCTGGCTAGGGGGTAATAGGCTGAAAAAATGTTTCACAGGGGGTAGAACCACTGATCTAGACCCAAATGCCCTCACTCATCAAATCAATTTCTCCTTTATTAAAAGAGTAAAACTGTATTGTTGTTATTACCTTCGACAGTGGGATTAGGAAGTCCAGTTTGTAGGACAGGATCACTCGGGTCAGCAGGACTACAAACACCACATATGCAGCGTTTTCAAAGTCAGTGAGCTGCACCTGAGAAGAAAGAGAAAAAATAAAACTTAACTCACTACATGGCATCATTTAATTTAAAGCCTGATTACAAAAGATAGCCTGATAGTTGGTCAGTACCTCCATGGGGCGGAACTCAACTCTCCAGCCAATATCAGAGTTTGGAGGTGGGGGTTTAAACCTCATTGTCTGCCAGTTGGTCGACTGGAGATTCTGCAAGTAGTCTGAATGAATACTCACATACACTGCAGTCATGCCTCTATTGTACTTTTAAACATGGTTGGCTCTCTAAGAAACCATTTTAATTCTTACCTCAAAGTGATCTGACTCGTTCTCATCATCCAAGTTTATTTTCTCCTCAAAGACGGAGAGCGGGTCTCGTATGAAAAGGTGTGCTATGTGTTGGGCCAGAAGCTTGTCAATCCCTATTAACACAAAAAGTTTTATTCATTTCATGCACTTTGACTACGGCTAATACATCTGCATTTTCGACATTAGTACCTGCAGTCAGGAGCTGATTGTAGATCTCCTCATCTATTGTCAAATCAATGTCATTGTACTTCTCACCACAGCTCGACAGGTAGCTGTCAATCGAATCATACCTTGACTTGAAGATCCTGTATTTGTTGTTTTTCAAAGGCTGCAAGGAAAAAAAAAAAAAAAACGTACTTGGATACCTTAAGCTCGTGGGGCTTTTGACTGGTGAAAACTAAAGCTGTTTTAGTGGTTGTAAAGGCCATCAAAAATTATTTTAAACAAATCAAAGAAAGTCTGTACAATCTGAAATCTGAGCATATACAATGGTTATAATGTACATCTCCATTACACAACAGTGGAAATTCATGTTAGTTTGGCCTCTACACAGAAATGAGATTTCATTGTTTAATCGTTTGCAGAATTCTAATAAATTAGTTTCTAGGAAACAAGAAAACACAGACAGATGCAACATAAACAAAGGTCAAGCCAAGATAAAGCAAAAGGCAGCCTAATTAAAACTAAACACATATATAGTCCCACCCCATGAAACTGAAACAGTTTCATGGCCATGTGTGGCCTGCTCCCTTGTTATTCCATAACAACCTAAGCGGATAAAAGATCTGGAGTTGGTTCTAAGTGTTGAACTTGCATTTAGCAGCTTTTCCACTGGAATGCTTAAAAAAGGTCCAAAGAGATGTCTATGCAATTGAAAGAGGCCAACACTATCCTAAAAAAGCTAAATAAACCTATCAGAGAGGTAGCAAATAGTTTAGAAGTGTCCAAAACTACAGAACAAGAAATGTACTGACCAGCCCAGCAACACCAAGAAGTCTGGAAGGCCATTGAAAACAACTAAAGTGGATGATCACAGAATTCTCTTTTCTTATGAAACCCCCTTTTAACATCTAGTCAAGTGAACAACACTCTCACGGAGGTAGGGGTCTCATTACTAATGTCTAAAATCAAGAGATGCCTTCATGAGTGTAAATACAGAGGGTTTATGACAAGGTGCAAACCACTGATGCCACTCAAATAGTAAAATAGACTAGCACTTGTTTTGTACTCTGTACTCAACGCATTTCACTGCAGGTCTCATTAACCCAGCCCCCCCTCTCTCTCACAAGCACACTTAGTGCTTTATTCTATTTTTAAATACTATTTGCGCTCAAATGCCAATAGATGCATTGGGAGCAATTTGGGGTTCAGTATCTGTTCAAGGAAATTGTGGCATGTAGACTGGAGGAGCCAGGGGTTGAAGCACAAACCTTCTGATTGGAAGCTGGTCTTCTCTACCTATTGCTTAACAGCCACTTGCGTCACTCAACAGGAAAGCAAAATTTAAATATATCTCAAAGAGCCTGCCCAGTTCAGGAAAAACATTCTTGGGAAAGATGAAGCTAAGATGAACTTGTACCAGAATGATGGGAAGAGAAAGAGGATAGAAAAGTAAAGGAACAGGTCATGGGCATGTATGTTTGCCAATAAACCGAGTTACTTGGGTTTATGGATTATGTGAATACTGATAGAATCGGCAGGAGGAATTCCAAGTGTACCGGGTTATGCTCAGATTCAGTCAAATGCTGCAAAACTGAATGGATAGTGTTTCATAGTGCAAATGGATAATGGCCCAAAACATATTGAAAAAGCAACCCAAGAGTTTCACAGTACAAAGAGAAATGGGATATTCTTCAATGGCCAAGTCAGTCACCTGAACTCATATCACAAGAACAGCTTTTCAGTTACTGAAGATAAAACTTAGGGCAGAGAGGTCTACAAACAAGCAGCAACTGAAGGTGGCTGCAGTAAAGGGCGTGGCAGAGCAACTCAAGGGAGGAAACAACATTTGGTGATGACCGTAAAGGATTTTCACCCATGTATTGAAAACAAATCAAAATAATTTGAACTGAATTAGTGTGTCCAATTACTTTTGAGCCTCTGAAAATGGGGACCTATGTATAAAAATGGCTACAATATAGGCCTAAATGGTTAATGCAATTTTTTGTCAACTCCCTTGAATTAAAGCTAAAAGTTTGCACTTTGTTCAAATCTTGATTGAATTAAAATTCGCTGTGGTGCTGTAGAGAGACAAAATTCCAATTTAATAATAAAAAACAAAACAAAGTGTCACTGTCCAAAAACTTATGTTTCAAAAGGTACTACTTGTATGTATAATGACCCTCTTAAAAAACATTATACACTATCAATGTACCATTAAACAGGGAACCTGACATTACTAGTGCAAATCTACTTTCGGTGTAAACTGCTGACAGCCTGAAATCTGACCTCGGGTCATCTGGCATCGTCACAAACATGAAAATGTTAAGTTGACCTAGAGCTGATCCACTCTTTCTAGTTTTTTCTCGAACTGAATGCAATCCTTCAAGATACACTGCAAATCAAAATTACACCACTCGGAAACACTGCGGACAAACCGCAGTGAAAAGAATTCCGCTCTCTCTGACAGCTTTTCTTTTTTCTCATTTAGTTTGCTTTTTTAGAAACATGATTGCTTTCAAGCACAATGAGCATGTCTGGAATATCTTTGTATCAGTGGGCAAAATCACTAAAAAAAGCCCAGACTTTGTTAGACCATTTCCCTGGTAACTAATTTTACCATTTTACTTGTCTCGCCCTCCTGGATCTGAGCATTCGATGACTAATGGTTTCAAATGACGGAAAACAGGAACACAAAAAGCTCATTTTAATCCACCAACTTCCCAAATTTCTTCTTGTTCATTTGACTAAGACAATTTTCCGAACTCATCTGACAGGTTCCCGTTACTTCTGCGGTATTCAGGTACACCTGCTCACCTTCAGACCACGCTCCTCTTGTGTTCTGTCATCCACCGAGGCAGAAATAACGCCCCAGCGACAATCAATATCTGACACATAGCCTCTGTAGAAGGGTGAGGCTGCACTGAGTGCCATCTGTAAAAAGTGAAAACTGTGTTCAGTGTGTTTTATGAAAATGTGGGTACAAATGAATAAAAATTGTAAAAAGGTGACAAAATAAATAGCTGTTAACAATCCAACCTTGCTCAGATTGGCAATTTCAGAGCTGTTAGCTGTTCAAGTGAATGCATATCAAAGAGTAGAAGTACAAAGTGTCAACAACACACCATCCAATACAACTTATTGTTATATAATACATATCCTGGAGGAGATTAACAAGAACCTCTACCTTAAATAAACCTGAAATAACCAGAAAGATAACAGCTCAGCCTCCTCCTCTTTTAGTGGTTTTGCTCAGCAGCAGTGTTTTTCAGAGACTACAATGGGTGAATGAAACAGCTTGGAGTCTGTGTGCAGGTGTTTCTTTTTGCAATAATGATTCTTTCTAAATATCCTTTACGTATATGATACGTATGTGTAATTGTGTTGCTTAGAATGTAGAGTCAAAGCCACAAACGCTCAACTCTGATGCAGTGTTTATTAAGAGCATCTGTTTGCGTCAGTTTGGTCTGTTTGTACCTTCTTATTCAAAATATCTGATATAACACTGCATTAATATTGTCAATTTTAAAACTGAGTGAATAAATAGCTTGATAAAGAGTTATATAACAGTCCTGCTGAGAATGAGGTCAGTTAAATAATCACAATATATGACAGGAAGCAGGTGTTTTGTTTATCTACTCACCACAATGGGGCAGAATGTAGCTAGTTGGTCATAAAGATACCTTGCCTCATCAATGCTGCAAGCCTGGAATGTCACCTGCAAAAGCACCATAAAAAGGAGGATGAAGTGCATTTATAAGTCACTTATTAGGAAAGACAGAAAGTCAACAACTCCTAAGATGTTGCATTGCTCAGTCAGTTCATGCACTACCTGAAGACAGCAGTTGCCCATGCCAAAGCCCATGGCATCCATGTAGATATGATCAGGCAGAGCTGCCCTTGCTGCTTCGCCATCATCCTCAGGAAACTTTTCAATAAATGGAGATGGCGTGCACTTGTCTTTGAAGACTGAAGCAGGAAAAAGAAAATGGTCACATTTATTTATTCCATAAAGACAAAGAGAGAGAGGCACATGGATCACATAATAACTTTTAACTGCATTTACAATTGTTTGTAAATTCCACACTATACTCTGAACACATCTACACTTAAAACCTTTGCATATCAAATTTTTTAATACAAAGAAAAATGTTTCTCAGTTCAAATAAAACTTACTTGGCACATTTATTACAACTTTTTCTCCCCTTCTGTGACGTATGTTTCTGGTTAGAGTGCTGAAATGAAATTCACAAAAACACACCACCATAAAAAACATGCAAAGTGTGAGAAGTCAAAGGATCTAGAGGGTTTGTGTCAATTTTTGTTTTTTTGTTTTTTTAACAGCTGCAAATCACAAATAGGCATGTGGATATATTCTGCCCATCTGCTTCTGATCAGTTCTGGTAAGCTGAAGAATTAAGCTGGCATTTGCTTTTTGCTCAATCGAAAATTTCTAATTAAACAGGTGTGAAGTTATAACCATAAAGCCTACCTGAATCTTGGATGTCTGTTGATGGCTTCGTCTGGGAAAAACAGTGACTTGGACACTCCCTTTTCAACAGGAGTCGGTGGGTACTCTGGTTTGGTGAAACCCGGACAACCTAACCTAAACAAACAATCAATGGACATGCAACAGATAAAAGGCTGCAACTAACTTTGATTTTAATAGTCACATATGAAACTATGGATCCAGATTCATAACAAGTTCCATTAATGGGGTTAAAAGGTTTGATCAGAGTAAACCAAAGCACCTTGGAAATGCAGTAATGGTGCAGAGGGTTTCTTTTAGGTTCAGGACAGATGATGCTTCTCGTCGTCTCTTCCCCATGTTGCCCTCGACAGTGTTGAACTCTGACATTGTCCCGCCATATGGCTGCCCTGGAGTTCCCTCAATCATGTAGCTGCCATACTCTGGTCTCCACAGTGTGGGGTGACTGCATACATAGATAAAATGTGTTTTCAAACAATTTTATAGGTCTAACTGTTGTATTTTTATATATAGATATATAGAGGTCAGCATGGAAAAAAATGCCTTAGTCCAAATATCACAATGACCTTTCTGATTAAATAAACTGACCATTCTCCCTTTATCATATGTCAAGCATAATCCTGGTGGGACAAATGAACACCATGCATTTGTGCTTCAGACCCTGCTCTCTGGTGTGTGCGACAGAGGGGCAGTAATGAGGAATGCATGGGCTCTACTATTCTCACTGTCACTGGTATTTCCCCTGGGTGAAGTTGGCTACACAGATTTAGACCCACGTCATGGACTGCAAGCAAACATAACACTCACAAGCCTGTACAAGCACATTTACAACGCCTGCAGAGAATTCCTCTTCAAAGAAATGGCACTACAAGTTAGACAACGCTGTTTCATTTCACTATGTTCTGCGTCAGCTGTATGTGGTTGAAATGACAAATAAATAGCTCTTGAATCTTGAATCTCTTGAAAATCTCCAGGAAGGGATATACTTTTGTATGTCAGATGTTAGCGTCATCAAAAAGCTTTGTAATTCTTTAATTTCCCCATCACATATTTTTAATCACCTAACAATGCTAAAAAAAACAAACATATTGCTAAGACGATGGCACTCACTTTTCTAAAGTTATGCATTTTATTAAAAGACTTCAATCCAAAAGGGGAAAAAAACTATAGCTCACCTACTTACCAAACGTTAAGCATGGTATTTAACTTATTCTTATTCATTTACATTACAGCTGCAATACTGATTGAACTATTAAGCAGAAATACTAAAGACTGGAAGATTCAAGCTTCTCCAACATGTTGAATAAGTAACTCATAGCTCTGAGTTAAGAGGAGTATGTCTCTTCCAGAAACTGCTTGTGCAATGACAACGTGATCATTAGAGGGTCTTTGTGAATTTTAACATATTTACACATTTTTGAGTTTGAATTATTCACAATAAGAATTACCTCAGTTTAGAAAGCTCTGAAGAGATTAAAACGATACAACCACATTTAAGCGGTGTTCTAGAGCACATATAGTCAGAAAACAAACCTGACTGACTAGTATTACCCATCATTTGTAAAACAGGTTTTGGGTTCTGTAGCCTCTTTCACAAGCGAGCTTCAAGTCCAGGTTACATGTACATTTTAAAGAGTCTTGGCGTTTCAAATACTGAAAGATTTCTTTTAGCACTCACCAGCTTGTTTATTTTTTCCTTCCAAATACCACAACATTCTACAGAAAAATTTAAATAGAATGTAAGTGAACGTTCACATGGATTAAATGTATGACACTGAAAGTTCAAAAGACAGTCAGTGGTATAGAGGCTTGCAGGCTAATTCAGCGTATGAGAAAAATTATGAGACAGGAGACTATTGGACAATGCAGCCCTTCACCCCAAGAGCAAGTTTCCATTCTTAGATAGTTTCTTTAAGTAAAACTGTTGAAAGTCATCAGTGAACGTAAATTACATAGTAGTTCATCTGACTCATGAAGTACAGAAAGAAAGTGAAGTACACTGTCACAGACCAGTGTACTTTTAGTGGATAAATGAAAGGTATGCATCAGGAAGGGCATCTGGCATAATGGTCTGTGCCAAATCTCACAAGGGAATTCATCCGCTGTGGCAACCCCTCGGGGAAAGAGGGAGCAGCCAAAGGTACAATAGGGACTAATAATCTTAGATGTAGCGATTCTTGTGAAAATGAAATATGGCCTTGAGCACAATTTAGGTGAAGACCCATTAGGTGATCACTGTGTGCAAGTTTCACTAAAATCTGACCATAAGTCCAGGAGTAGCGATTCTTGATTGACGCCAGACATCTTGTCATGGCATTAGCTCATTAGTCCTTCACTCAGGTGAGCTAATACCAATCACAATTTCTAACATAGCAGCTGAAGAACGTAGCTTTTGTATCAGCCCTTCACTGGGCAGCTAAAGTCATATTGATGTATGTCAAAGGAGCACAGATTGTTCTTAAATGCTGTGAGTCACTGTCACATTTGAGAGATGTCAATCAACATTATCATAAAACCCACATTGCACCTACACAAGAGTTTATTTAAGGCTTATAAAAGATACCAAAGAAAATGTACATCTCTGATCCATGTTGATTTAACCTTTAAAAAGGATCTAATCTTTACTTATTAATATATTATTCTAACATTGAATAACTAAATCACTATCAGACAGTTAATCTCTCTGCTTACAACCATTTGAAACAAACTAACAGCCGCTGGCATTTGAGGTATGGCTTTTATGTAAATATCATTCATATTAAGATTTTGCATGTTGCCATTTTCAGTCCAAGAATATATTTGAATACAACTAACTTGGATCTGGGGGAGGGATTGAAATGAGAAGACCACTAGATACATAAGAATGGTGATCTTCCTATAAAACCACACAATATAAAGAAATGTGCCCTCCCTTGTATTTTCCCTTCCAATGGGTCACCACAACAGATTGATCTGCATTGTTAGTATAAGCAAATGTTCATCTCACAATATTAGTACCATACAAAAATTCGAACATACTGTGAAAAGCATACTCACTTGGGGTTTACATTTTCTCCTTGGTCTTGGAGTGTTCCTAGAACATCTCCACCATTCAGGACAAGCCGAACCTTCTCATCCTTGTCGTCGAGTTCCACCAACATGTACTCAACCTAAAGGCAAAGTAATCAAAAAAAGAATTAGAAAAACACTGTAAAGTACTTGTGACTTCTACACCAGGCTTTCCATCAGCGCTAGACGCCATCACATCAATTCCAATTCATCAGTTACGTTTCCTTGACTTTGACTCTTTTACCCTGTAATCCCCTGTCTGAAAGAGGGATTAATCTATAACAACAGCATTCCACATGGTTTGAAATCAAAACACTTTGTTCAAGCTGTAAATGTTTTGTGTGCCGGTGGTGGACAAAAGAATGAGAAATGGAAAGATATGCAAAGTTTCGCATGAAAAGAAAGTCACCGTGGGCAACAGTCAAGGCTGCATATCTTAACATGTTTGATAGTGAGCATTAAGTTACTATTCATGCAACAAGGAGTGTCTTCATTAAGTAGCAGCAGGCCTGCCTGAAGTGTAAGCAGTAAGCTTACTATAAAAATAAGACTGTTGGACCACCAACCAGGGACAAATTTGGACTTCTGGTTTGCCATATTCTTGGTCAATACATGGTCTTTCCATGTCAGTTCAAATGTTTCCCACCTGGCTAGCTCAGATTTGCCTGAAAAAGGGGAAAGATCCACTTCTTCATACGAGTCATGAAAAATTCCATTTCTACAAATTCTACAGAACCACTTGAGCTTGGTCCTTTAAATGTTTTAAGGGTAAACCTCTGGCATTCAGATCTATGAATATGGACTCTCTGGGATGCAGCGCAAGTTAACATAGAAAGATGGATGCTTTAAGTTCCTAAAACATTAGGATGCCTGATCTCTGACAGCAGATCTGGAGGCCTGTAAAAACCACAATTTTGAAGGTCAGGGACCGGTATTTTATTCACTGCTTATCATAGAAATGCCACATAACATTCTTTAAAAAAAAAATAGTCCAAATCAAGTGATAAAAACAGTCCAAATAGGTGAATGGTTTCACAGAGCTTAAAGCTTGAATATGGGAAATATGGAAGAAATGGGAAAAAAATGGAATATAGGAACAAAACAGGTTTTCATCCAACTTCAGTATGATAGGTAGTTATGACATTATGTACCATATCCTAATGAACTTTTGTTTCCTTTAGAAAGAGCAAGTTTCTGTTTAATAGCCTAAAATGTATGATGACATTCTCTCTCATTATCTCAATATTAATTTTTGAAATACTAATATTCAAGTATGACAGCAAAAGACTGTTGGAATCAGGGCAAGAGGTTTTAATTCAAATCTGAGATGGTCAGGCGGGAAGTTTTTAAAAAGTTTGATTAACTGACATGTTATGACACTACAGATGCCTCATTTGCAATAACCATGTCTACATCCATCCATCTCTAGTTTGTTATAGTTTAAAAACAAAAAAAACTATACTGTCCAAATGTGTTGAGCTACCCCTTATTTCTTTGCATTTTGCTTGGAAATTGGATGTTGGGTGCCTTTTGTTCTGTTCTCTGTCAAGATGATCCCACGCTGCTTAAATAATGTTGAGATCTGGGCTCTGGGGAGGACAATCCATGACTGATAATGTTCCATTGTGTGTGTGTTTGTGTTTTTACCCAGGTAGGCTTTTACTGCACTGGCACTGTGTTTTGGTTCATTACCATGCTGAAAAATTAAGCAGCTGCCAATCAGATGCTTTCCAGATAGTACTGCATGGTGGATTAAAATCCTACTGCACTTTTCTGTATTCATCATGCCATCAATTTTGACATGACAACCAATACCACTGAAATGCAGCCCCAAACCTTGACAGAGCCTCCACTGTGTTTTACAGATGCCTTTAGACACTCAGCAATTTCTCCCCACTTTCCTTCCTTAAGACTGGCTTCTTGACAGCCACCCTTCCACTGAGACAATTTCTGATGCGACTTCAGTGAACAGCAGAGGGGTCCTGTGTCAGATCTTTTCATATTTATTAAGGATATGACTTTTAGACACTGTTTAAATTCTGTAGATAGTTTTTAAGGCCTGCTACTTCTTTTGTCCTCCACTTGTCCAGTTTCCTCATTTTTTTAAGGACACACTGCACACCATGCTGAGATATGCAAAGTTTTCAATTAACAGCACCCAGTTGGTGCAAAAATACAATTTTACGTCTGTTAAACTGTGTCGTCTTTGGCATTTTTCATAGATTCAAATGCAGAAATGGGAACAAATGATGTGTTTTCATGACCGGCTGCTAGTAACCAAGTTCCTAAAGATACAATTTAAAATAGGTTGTTTACCTAGTTGTCTGTCATGTATGGACACAAAACTGGTTCATCGATTGTGTTGGGGACATTTTCAATGCTGGAATGACTAATTTGGTCTGGGTTAAGAGGCTTAGCAAACAAAAAAATGGTCAGGTACAGGGACTGGACCGAAAATAAGTGAAAAAGCAAAACAGAAAGCAGGGGACTATTGTTCAAGATCACTTTAAAAATAAAGTCTGGTTCCTTGGAGGAAAAATATGAAAAAATGCGGGGTGGCTCCAAATTTTTGCACATTACTGTCTATTGCTATAAAAAATCTCAGTCAGCACTGTTTGGTAAATGCGTCCACGGCCAACAATGATGCACGAGGTGTATTCAATTACAGGTTGCCATGTTAGTCAACTCAAGCACACTGAACTGCACTGCCTCACGTACAATATCCAAAAGTTTGTTTCTGTTGAATGTTTTATGTGCTGCAGGCAGAGTCCACATTGTAAACTAGTCTATATCAACACAGGATCACTGTTGCATCATGCCCAGCCGCCATAGCTGATAAATATAAGGCATCAAAAGACAGCATGGAGAGGACGGAGACATTCTTACCTCGTCGCCCCATTTCAGCACATCTTTCTGACGGTCCTTCACCTTGTTGTAGATGTTGAGAAACTGGATGATGCCGTGCTTTCTGATGTGGTCAGCATGCTTCCGTGTTTCTTCCCAGTTCAGCGGAGATCCCTGTGAGAGCAGACCCATTGCACACACAGACTGGGGATATAGACGGACTGGCTTGTTGGGGTCTTGCTGCCTCTTTAAATCTAAACTGCACGCCGGGCGTTTGCTAGCTAGCTAGCTGCTGTGTCCAACTCGCAGAGAGCTCGCATGAAGTCTCGGTCCGAATGAGCAGTGGAGTCCGTTTTTTCGGGAGAGTTCACAGGGTCTCTTGGTGCTCCTAAACGGCGTGCCCTGTCGGTAACCTTAGCAAAAGAAACAGGCCCCTCTCATCACTTGCTAATGCCCCGTTAGCTCGGCGAGTTGATAACTCTGCTCCCACCAATAACCGGACGAGTCGCTCAGCGCCTGGTGGCCTCGGCTCGGTTAACAGCCACAGACTGAACCGGTTAAAGCGCAGCACTACGGCGGGACAGCAAACAGGTCCAGATTTCTGTAGCACTCTGCTGTCCAGAGTTGTCAAATGTTGTACATATGCACGCCCTCCCGGTTTTACACACGTGACGTCTTCAGGCGGAGCGTAGCGTGCAGTGGCGTCACTATGACTCAGCATTCTTCGCTGCTGGGCTCCACCCACCAAGCCGTCAATCAGAGGGCGTCTCAATGCTCTGTTCAAGAGCACTGAAAAAGCAACAACGGCTGACATAATTTCATCAGTTTAGTCATTTCCACTATAATGCCCTGCTGTCATTTACTGTAATGCAGAGAACGGAGAGGACTGACCATAGAAAACTGAAAATTGATGAAAACATTAGATGTTTAAATTTGAATAAAAGATTTTGGGCAGCCACTGTGCTGCAGTGGTTAGCACTGTTGCCTCACAGCAAGAAGGTGTGGGTTTGAGGTTGGGCCTGCCTGTGTGGAGTTTGCATGCTCTTCTGTGTGGGTACTCTGTGCAAAGAAGCTTGGCTTACTGGCAATTCTAAACTGACCATAGGGGTAAGTGAGTACGGCTTTCTGTCTCTTTGCGTTGGCCCCTGTGATGGACTGGCAACCTGTCCAGGGTGCACCCTGCCCTTTGCCCCTTGAGAGCTGGGATAGGCTCTAGTGGCAAAGTCAAGACCTCAACCCCATTGAAATGCTGTGGGGGGCTTAAGAGAGCGGTGCATAAATGTATGCCAGCAAACTTCACTGAAATGAAAGAACTTTGTAAAGAAGAGCAATCCAGAGTTCCTCTGCAATGATGTAAGACACTGATAAAGTCATACAGAAAGGGATTATTTCAAGTTATTACTACTAAAGGTAGTTCTACAAGCTATTGATTCATGGGGTGGACCTAGTTTTTCACATGACTGCACAGAGTCATGTGAAAACTTTCTTTTCACATGAGTTTGAGAAACCCATTTTGTCCTAGGGGAGGATTTGGGTAATCTATGTATTTTACTCTATCAGGGGTAACATCCCCCATCTCTATGTTTGTTAGTTGGAGGTTCACATTTAGCTATAGATTAATAATGGGCAGTTTCATCCAATACTGTACTCACACACATGTGTATATATATATATAACAATAACATATCTATATACTCACACTCATTCACTCATTCTGTATATATAACTTTGCAGCTGTCCTAATTCTATCACACTGTATATTGGTTTAATATGTTTATAGATATA
>VUQH01039031.1:0-12786 GCA_015106775.1 Etroplus canarensis
CCTGCAACACATTCCAAAAAAGGTTGGGACAGGAGCAATTTAGGGCTAGTAATCAGGTAAATTGGTTAAATAATGATGTGATTTGAAACAGGTGATGTCAACAGGTGATTGTAATTATGATTTGGTACAAAAGCAGCATCCAAGAAAGGTCTAGTCCTTTAGGAGCAAAGATGGGCCGAGGATCGCCAGTTTGCCAACAAATACGTGAGAAAATTATTGAAATGTTTAAAAACAATGTTCCTCAAAGAAAGATAGGAAGAGATTTGGATATTTCACCTTCAACAGTGCATAACATAATTAAAAGATTCAAGGAATCTGGAGGAATTTCAGTGCGTAAAGGACAAGGGCGCAAGCCTAAGCTGAACAGCCATGATCTCTGATCCCTCAGGCAGCACTGCATCAAGAATCGTCATTCATCTATAAGCGATATCACCACATGGGCTCAGGACTACTTTCGCAAACCTTTGTCAAGTCCCACAATACGTAGTTACATCCACAAATGCCAGTTAAAACTGTACTGTGCCAAAAGGAGGCCCTATGTTAACAGTGTCCAGAAGCACCGTCAACTTCCTCTGGGCTCGGAGGCATCTGGGATGGACCATCACACAGTGGAAATGTGTACTGTGGTCAGATGAATCAGTATTTCAGGTATTTTTTGGGAGAAATGGATTTCGTGTGCTCTGGACCAAAGAAGAAAAGGATCATCCAGACTGTTACCAGCAACAAGTCCAAAAGCCAGGGTCTGTCATGGTATGGGGTTGTGTCAGTGCCCTTAGCAAAGGTAGCTTGCACTTCTGTGATGGCACCATTAATGCAGAAAAGTACATAGAGATTTTGCACAATATGCTGCCTTCAAGAAGACATCTTTTCCAGGGACGCCCATGCATATTTCAACAAGACAATGCAAAACCACATTCACAAAATGCGACAACAAAGACCCCGTACTGTTGCCCACATTAAGACTTGTTTGCAGGAAGAATACGTGTTTATTTTGAAAACAACAATAAAACTCATGAGGAACACAATAAATAATGTGCTGTTGTACTGTCTGCACTACTTTCTTTTTTTATTTTTATTTTCCATACTGTCCCAACTTTTTCTGATTTGGGGTTGTAACAATTTATCTACATCCCTACCCTCACTTATGATCATAAGCTCTGGGTAGTGACTGAGATCATGAGAAAGAATACAAGCAGTGGAAATGAGCTTTCTCTAAAGCAGTAGTACCGAGATCTAAAAGTGGCCAGTGGTATGCCGCTCCTTGAGTTGCATGTACTGATGCTACAATGTCAACATCAGCCGCTGCTCTCTTGCGATCAGCCACTGCTATAGAGTGGTCAGTCATTGTTACTGAAAGGTCAGCAAATGCCCTCAGACAGTCAGCCGCTGTTTTTGGACGGTCAGCCACTTCTCTTGTACCGCTGACCTCTGAGTGCCAAGAAGACGATCAAACTTGACTATCTAGAGGATGAGAAAGTTGTAACAAGGTTTCCATGGGTGAACCTGCGAAAGGTACTTCTTTCTAGCAAAAAAGTTTGTGTTCAAGAATTCCTAGCAATTCTAGCAACAGGAAATTTGTGTTTAAGAATTGCTTTCTACTACCACTTCCTTTGAGTAGAACAAAACAAAACAAAATATTCTTAATAGAAAGGATGAGGGGGAAAATAACACATCAATCATGACCCCAAATTGTGATCCCATCCTTTCTGGCTGGCTGCTTAGCTCCCTTCATAAATTAATTTCAGATTTAAACAGTGACATCCCCAGATTTATGATACTGACACAAACTTACTATTGCCAGAAAGTCCAACAAGGACGTCTAGGCAATGTTCAAGAAATACCTCAAATCCAAAGTGTGAAAAGTGGCCGAACAGCCAAAAGCAACAGCTGACATCTGAGAATGGTGGCTGACACTGAATAACGGTGGCTAACCATCCAAGAGCAACAGCAGACTGTCCGAGAGCAACAGCTGGATAACTGAACATGGCGACTGATGCTCTGCAGCAGTGACTGAACATTCGAGCGCAGCAGCTGACTGTTGGAGAGTCATGGCTGACTGTCTGAAAACAACAGCTGGCCAGCTGTCTGAGAGCAACAGCTGGCTGGCTGAAAACAGTGACTGATACTCAACAATAGTGGCTGACCATCAGAGAGCAACTGCTGACTAACGCTCAACAGCAGCATCTTACCAGCCAAAAGAACCGTCTGACTGCTCGACAGACGCAGCTGAACACTCTACAGCAGCGGGTGACAGCCACTTTTGGATCTCGGCGTCTTTCCTCCAAAGGGCGTCTGGGTTCTCCTTCTGCAACAGGATGAGGATCTCGGTCATTCAGTAGAGGAGGCAGCACAGGTGGTTCGGGCATCTGACTAGGGTGCTCCCTGGATGCCTCCAAGATGAGGTCTTTCAGGCACATCCAAGCAGGAGGGGGCCCAGGGTAGACTCAAAACATGCTGAAGAGATTATGGCTGGCTTGAGAACACCTTGGCTTTGGGGAGAGGGAGGCCTGTGCATCTCTGCTTAGATGGACAGACGAACGGATGGATGGGCAGATGGATATTTTAAGAGGAACTGAAAGCAAAACAAAATGCATGAAAACTTACGTAAAAGGGTCTGCAAAATTTCTGAATGCACTATAAATACAGCACTTGCTAAATGGTGCAACCTAATCATTTGTACTGATTTATGTTCTAGTTGAGTGTTTATCACATCTGCTGAAGTTTTCCTTTCTCTGTGTCACAACCACAGCTTGAGCATTCCAATCCATTGCAAACATCAGGACTACCGGTTGCTCTTTAACTAAATTTGTGCAATGCAAACAGAGGTTAAAATGGGCTGACAGAAATCATTTTGCCATGTCGCTTGCCATGTTTTCCAGGCACTGCAAAGCAGATGGGAAGTAAAGACAGAATATCAGGCACAAAAACAAGTGGATGTTGGACGGTATCATGAGAGACACCGTGTGCGTGTCGCGGTCCCGAAGCGTGGTGAATTTAACCCAGCAGGGAGATCAAATGCTGGATTTAGAGTACTTTGAAGCAACAGAACCAGATGTTGCAAAAGAAACATCAAGACATTAGATTAGAAAAAAATAAACTACTGTGCAGATCTGAGGGTTACAGAGGTGAATTTAAGAGTTTTAAAGACAACCACAAGACTGCAAAACCTCTTCAAGGCCACAAATGTACGAAGCTCAGTACTGCATCTACTTCTCAGTGTGTTTTTCTGCGTGTGTGTGACATTTAGAGTCCATTAAGCTTGTCATCGCTTCCCCTTCATCTATATGCATACGTGCAAATCTTTCTCTCCACAGCATGACCTGCTGTCACCATGGTTTGGGCCACGTGATTGGACGGAGACCAGGAAGTATTCAGGAAGGTCATTAGCATAGCGTTGTTCATGGGAACATTTTAAAATAAGCGTGTTGTCGTGAGATCGGCAAAACCTCACTGGAACCGGTTTCCTCCCCTCCGCACGAGTGTTCCAGTTTAGTCTTCATAATTTGTTATTCATCCTGAGTTTCTGTTGCCTTCAGTGATGACAAGAGAAGCCGCAGTAAGAATAAATAATCCCAGAACAATTGGAATGTGCTATAGGTGTGGGCATTTCCTGGATGAAGCGTAAAAGGAGGCACTTTACTCAGCAATATTAGCTGGTTGCTGTGCTATTTTCACATTGGTCAAATCTGGCCTCACTTGTCATCCTAAAGAGGGTTTGTTGCTGCAGAAAATGTAAAAACAGCTCTGTGTACACTATATGGACAGTAGTACTGGATCACACCTCTTGATCACTGAATTTAGGTATTTCCTTCAGTCCCCTTGCCACAGCTGTGTAAAATGAAGTGCCTAGCCTTACAGTCTGCCTTTACAAACACTTGTCAAAGAATGGGTCCTTCAAAAGACCTCGCTGAGTGCAAGTTCAGCACTAAAACAGCTTGTGAAGTTTTTTATCCCTCCTAGATATTTCGCTGTCATCTCTAAGTAGTATTACTAGAAAGTGGAAGTCTTTAACAACCATAGCAACTCAATCATGAAGTGGCAGACCACATAGATTTACAGAATGAGGCAGCCAAATGCGTAAAAGTCACCAAGCTCCGCTAACTCAGTAACTGCAAAGTTCTAAACCTGCTCTGTCATTAACATCAGCGCAAAAAACTGTGCACCAGGAGCTTCATGGCATAAGTGTCCATTGCCAAGAACCTGCATACAAACCTTACATCACCAAGCACAATGCCAAGCATCAAACAGGGTGGTGTAAAGCATGCTGCCAGTGGACATGGAGCAGTGTAAATGTGTTCAACAGTATGGAGTGAAGACTCACTCTTCTCTATCTGGCAGTCTGATGGGTGGGTTTGACAAATGGCAGGGGACCATAACCTGCCTGACTGCACTGTGGCAAATGTAAAGTTTGGTGGAGGAGGGATAATGCTGTGGGGCTGTTTTTCTGGGGTTGGCCTGGGCCCCTTTTTCCAGTGAAGGGAAATCTTAAGGCTTCAGCTTACCAAGATATTCTGAACATTTTTATGCTTCCAACTTTGTGGGAACAGTTTGGTGAAGGCCCATTTTTGTGTTTCAGCATGACTGTGCTCCATTCCACAAAGCAAGGTCCATAAAGGCATGCTTGGATGAGTTTAGTGTGGACCAACATGACTGGTCCAGACAGAGCCCTGACCTCAACCCCATGGAACATCTTTGGAATGAACTGGAAATTAAATCGTAAGCCGGTCCCTTTCGGCCAACATCAGTGTCTGACCTCACAAATTGTGGATAAATGGGCAAAAATTCCCACAGACACACTCCAAAATCTTGTGAAAAGCCTTCCTAGAAGAGTGGAAGCTGTTATAGCAGCAAAGGACTAACCAGCTCCACAATAATGCCGATGGATCTAGAATGGAATGTCATAAAAGCTCCTGTAGGTGTAATGTGTAGACAGCCCAATACTTTTGTCCCTATATGTGATAAAGAATTATTTGACAATTTTGGAAAGAGGCATGTCAACTTTCTTGCCAAGAGCTTAGTGAGAGGATCAGTTCCACTCTCATATCCGTGAGAAAGAACTTCTTTAAAACACAGATTACCTCCCTGGTGCTGATTCTTCCAGCATCAAATGATGGGCGGATCGCATCAGATTTAAGTAATAGCAACTGAATGCAACAGGTTCTGTTTACATCTTGAGGTGGGGAAATAAGAAGAACTGCTCAGATTTTCACCATCAAGTAAAATTATGTGGCCAACATGCAAGATATAACTGTTCTTACACAAGAGGAGAAGGGAAGCCTGATGGATAACATACTGAAGCAGCAAATAAGCTACAGGGTGGCGATCTATCATAGTACCCACAGCGCTGCTGAGTGCAGCCTGCAGAGAGCTCTCTGCTTATCTCAGCCCAGCTGTGTAGGTGAGATGTTTTATAAACTAATAATCCTCTTATCTGGGTCATCTACTGTGCTGCTCTGCTCTCTTCACGCTACACCACACCTGAATATACACACACCTCACCTGTGTATAACTGTGCACGGTCCAGCACCTTTGTTATCTGATGCTTCTGAGCTTTCTCCCTGCCAGCAGCAGGACCATCACTGCAGATGCACAGAAGCCCATATGGAACACTCTGCTAAAATACCAAAAATCTTCTGCTCTTTTTGACAGTATTTAAAATGCGAAGCAAATATCAAGTCAGATACCTGCACAGATTCCACTGGAATTGTGATGGAAATGAACGGGCAGGGGCACCATGCTTTTTCCCGTGGTTTGCACATATTTGACAGATACATATACTTTGGAGGTTAAGATTTTACATGCAAATGTGAAAATGTTATAAAATGTTGAAATTTAGCCAGCAGTAAGAAAACCACAGTAACCACAACGATTAAATGCTGCTTGCACATAAAAGGCTTCAGTAACTTCTATTTAATAGGTAATCACTTAACAATATAACAACTGCAGTGGGTAAAACTTTACTTTTTCCTTAAAGTATTCTGCTGATAATACAGTTACTCACCTTTTACTTGAGTGAAATCTTCACCGTTGTGTTTCATTCCTAAATCTTAGATTTTTTTGGTATTGCTCCTGTAACTGAAATGAAAGATCAGACTATATCTGTCACATAGACTGTACATAAAAGATGGATGGATCCACTGTGACATCACGTCATGGTTTTAGACTCTGCATTCTGAAGTCTCAACCTCAGCATTTTCGCCACTGCCATGTTGTTATTTTTTTTAACAAACATTTCCTCATTTGAAAGAAATATTAAAGAGTTAAAGTTAAAGCTCCCAACTAAGGCTAGGAAGCTTGGTTAGCAAGCTGCAGTCCTAAAACTTTATGCATGGACACACATCTCTGCTAATTTATGCCAAGTAACAGACAAATAAAAAGGTAAATACTCACTAGAAGTGAAAATAAAGTCATTAGTGCATTTTATTTATCAAACATTTCATTACTATCTGTTAAAAGCTGATTTTCAGAAAAGCAAAATTGTTATGAACTAGCCATAGAGCTCCAGACTTATTTTTGTACCAGGTGGTATGCAATAATTTTAATGCTTACCATTAAAATTAGTTGGGTATCTTTTCATGGGGGTTGACTCACTTTTGGAGCCAACCTCAAGTGGCCACTAGAGGAACTGCAGTTTTTGGCTCTTCCGCTTTAAATCAACTCTAGCCTTGTTGCTAGCTATTTCCCAGTGGTCATTCATTGAGGTATAATAGAAATAAACTGCTCAAAAATCAATGACCCTTTAGAGCTGCTGAAGAGACATGGAGGACTCCACTATCAAATATACATATACACTGCTCAAAAAAATAAAAGAACACTTTAAAAACACATCAGATCTCAATGGGAAAAAAATCATGCTGGATATCTATACTGATATGGACTGAATAATGTTTTAGGACCCAAAAGATGCCACATCATTTGATAGAATTGAAAATTATCTACCTACAGAGGGCTGAATTCAAAAACACCCTGGAAATCAAAGTGAAAAAATGATGCGGCAGGCTGGTCTATTTTGCTGAAATTTCACTGCAGTAATTCAAGATAGTACTAAGTAGTTTGTATGGCCCCCATGTGCTTGCATGCATGCCTGACAACATTGGGGCATGCTCCTGATGAGATAACAGATGGTGTCCCGGGGGATTTCCTCCTAAATGTGGACCAGGGCGTCTCTCAGCTCCTAGACAGTCTAAGGTGAAACCTGGCAGCACTGGATGAACCAAAACATAATGTCCCAGAGATGTTCTGTTGGATTTAGGTCAGGCAAGGGCGGGGGCCAGTCAGTGGTATCAATTCCTTCATCCTCCAGGAACTGCCTGCACACTCTCACTACATGAAGCTGGGCACTGTCATGCACCAGGAGGAACCCAGGACCCACTTCACCAGTGTAGGGTCTGACGAAGGATTTCATCCGGATACCTAATGGCATTCAGGGTGCTGTTGCCTGGCCTGTAGAGGTCTGTACATTCCTCCATGGATATGCCTCTTCACACCATCACTGACCCACTCCTACTGCTGCTGCTTTCATAGGATTTAAAAGCCTAAGTAGCAACCAGGTGCTGCTAATCAACTGCACTTGATTAACTGATCATCAATAAGTGTAACCACCTCTACAAAAGCAGTTTTGGCAGTTTTCTGGACTGGACTTTTCAGGTGTGTTTTTAATTGATGCCCTACTTATCCCAGGAGTAGGCATCAGACTGTGCAATGCTCAAAGAAACTGCAAAAAAAAAAAAAAACAAGCTACACCTCAGCCTCCACAGGCCACAGTTAGCAGGTTAAATATTAAAGTTCATTACAGTGTAATTAGACAAAGACTGACCAAGTATGATTTGGGCGGAAGGGTTGCCAGGAGAAAGCGTCTTCTCTCTAAAAAGAACACGGCAGCAAAGCTTAGGTTTGCAAAGTTGCATCTGAACAAAAGCACAAGACGTCTGGAACAATGTCCTCTGGACAGATGAGACCAAAAGGGAGATGTTTTGCCATAATGCACAGCAACACATTCAGCAACACACCTCATACTGTCAAGCACCAATAAAGTAGGGGTGATGATTTGGGCCTGTTTTGTAGGACCTGGGCACCTCACAGTCATTGGGTCGACCATGAACTCCTCTGTACACCAAAGTATTCTAGAGTCAAATATGAGGCCATTTGTCTGACATCATGCAACAGGGACAACGATCCCAAGCACAGCAGTAAATCTACAACAGAATGGCTGAAAAGGAACAGAATCAAGGTCTGGACTTTGACTGGGCCATCACAACACCTTAACAACCATGTGAGAGACTGATAAAGCCATACAGAAAATGATTACTCCAAGTTATTGCAGCTAAAGGTGGCTCAAGCTGTTGAATCATGGGGCGTACTGTACAGAGTCCTGGGAAAACTTTCTTTTTCACATGACTGTACTTTGCCCAGACACAGTGGTGCTTTGGGTTAACCGAGTCCTGCTTCACAATGATAGCAATGCTATCATTTAACTAAAAATGTACTGATCACCAAATTGTAAATCGGAGTTCAGTGTGAATACCATGAATTTTTTAAGTACTTGATTATAAACCAAAGTACTGGACCGAGAAAAATGTTGACAGCACTAGATATGGAGTCAAGGGATCATCATCCTACATTAGTATAGGTACAAAGGCACCCTAAAATCAGTATAAAACAGCATGTCTCAGAAAACTGTCATATACAACATACTAAATATTTTCAAAATAATATGGTACATGTCCTCCCTGTTAAATACTACCACATCATGACACATGGGTGATGTTCATTTGTAGTATGAAGAAGGTCCTAAGGTTTTCACCATGTGGTTGATACCTCAGTTTTCCATAGCTCTCCTATTTCCCCATGTGTACGTTTAAAAGCCACCTTATCTACTATGCAAGATAACACTGGAAGGGTCCATCCCGTACCAATGACTGTGATGGCGATTGAAACACTCCTTCATTATTGTTGTTTTAAACATCATTCAGCAGGGCTCCCATCACAGCATTGCACCAGATGTAACTGCAGCTATGCATCAGCGGCTGACTGAGGTGCTCTCATTAGTTATCGAACAGTGGAGTTATCATAGTATGGGTACAGTAATCACAGATCATCTCATCTGTTTTTTGCTTTTTTTAACACCTCAGAATTTTTAAAGTGAGAGCCCGTTAGTGGGGTTTTGCATGAATAACTGCCCAAACACTTCATATAACAGTTTATGGAGCTCCCTCAGGTCATTCTCTGTCTAGGATAAGTTGTTTAAGCTGTAGAAGCCCACTTCCTTCTGGCTGACCAACTTCTCAATGCAAAGCGAGGGGCAACACTCATTGCTCGTGTTGCCTGCACTTGGTGGCCATCCTGTGATTGTATCAGATGACCACATAAAGAAAAAAACAGTGGAAACTAGTATTCTGAGCAGTCTGAAGCCTCACATTTTCACTCATATTGATTGCATTTACCTCATTAATTAGCCACGTTTAATATGTACATCCAACATTGGGTTGACCAACTTTAAACTACAGCAGTGGCGATGTGCAAAGTTTACAGTAACAGTGGGAGAAACTCAACCTCCTTAAGGGGTAGCTCACCTGATTCCACTCACTCCTGTTGCAAGTGGAGTAAAAGTTTCTGTTTAAATATATATGTACCTTCTGCTGCCCCCTTGTATTCTCCCCAAGGGGTCGCCATAGTTTATTTGGTATATTATAAGGTGTTTTGACAGAGGTTTTTATGCTTGTGCTTGCATGGCAAATGTGTAAACCACTAAACTACAAGGACACCTGCAGGATTCTGTTTAAACAAACATTATAATAATAATTCAATAAGATGGGCTCATTAGCAGAATATGAACAAGATTCACTCAATTACAGAATCTGAATAAAATTGTGAATTATGACATGCATTTTGAGTTACAGAGAATTTTGAATAAATACATTGGGTGATTTGATTCCAATGCAGCTACATGGCAGAGAGGAGTCCAAGGTAGGAAGAAGGATAGGACCCCTCGGAGTCTAGATATATACGGAACAGAGGCTGATTGGCTCACAGATGGTGGCAAGAAAATGATTGGGTCAGAGTGGTCAAGACAGAGCAGGAACGTTTCAGAGAGTGAAGACAGATTTTCTTCACTCAACTTACACCTAAGCTTCATCAATAATAATAGAAATAATAAGAAGATTATTTAATTATTAAAACCAGCATTACAAAGTGCTTTCCAAAAATGCACACAAGACACACGCTAAGGGAGGTAAGTTATTAAAACGTAATTGGCATCTCAGCTAAAAGAGGCAATGACTCAAGTGCAACACAGAAATAAAAATAATAGAGTATGACTCCCTAATAAAGAATTTTTTAAAAATTACCATAACATTTTAAAGTTAAAAGAATAAAATGGAAGTAAGCTAAGAATATTAGAGATGCAATCAAATATACAATAAAATTTTACAAGAAAATGTCAACAACAAAAGCCACTCCATGGAAATGAAGACAAGTTACTGTATCCTTCTGAGAGAGAACAGAGGGAAGAAAGATGAGGAAGAGGAGAAAAAGCAAGGTGTTGATGACTTTAGCAGAATAATAATGATTAAATATAATGTGAAATAACTACATGTTGCTCATCTTGCCTCAACTTGAAACTTTTACTGACATCAAATTATTTCTTTTGCTTATTTTTTATGTTTAACATTAGTTAGCTTAACTAGCAGAGTAGCCTGGTGTTTTCAGCTCTGCTAGCCATGTGGCTGAGAGTCGGAGTCAGGATGCGGCGAGCTCTTGTTAGCATGGCTGAAAGAATGCAGAAGCTAGAAACAATATTAACACTTTATAACCAGCCAACTTAATCTTGGGCACTGCTATGAAAATAAAGGTCGAGGCAGATGGCTGCCCCACCCTGAGCCTGGTTCTTCCTGTTAAGAAAGTGTTCTTCCTTCCCACAGTCACCAAGTGCTTGTTCATAGAGGATCATCTGATTGCTGGGGTTTTTTCTCTAATACTGCAGAGTCTTTAACTTCCAGTGTGAAGCACCTTGAAGCGCTGTATAAATAAAACTGAATTGAATTGAAAAATGTGGTGTCTGCTATTTCTAGAGGAACAGTTGACCTGTGGTTTTATGGAACACGGTAAAACAATGTCTTGTTTTGTTGTATCTAAATTATGAAATTTAAATAGAAAGAAACTTGGACAAATTTACACTAAATGACTAAGGCGTACTGGTGTAAATGATCATGCCTAGTGGTTTCATGATACTGGAAACTATATATTTTATTTATGTAAAAACCTAAGTAGCCAGTGCAGGCTCCAGTACACAAATTTAATCCTCTGCATCTGAATGTAACATCTGTATCAGACTGTGATGGTTGCACCTGTAGCCACGCAACTATGAAGACTTGGTAACCCCCATGCACTAGTGATGTGTCAGTCACGAATGAGCCAGTACAGCAATCTTTGTACCAGGTCTCTGCGCTACATAAGTTATATGGTGCAGAATGGCTCCCATCGTTCACTTGAAAGTGTCAGCTCTTTGTACCGGCTCATTCATGACAACACATCACTAGGTAACATGAAGAGCCATTTGGGAGCCAAAAGAGCCGAAATTCCCATCACTACCATGCACCAATACATTATATGTATATGACATGGTTTAGTTTATTTGACATTGTTTAAATACATTTGTTCTATTTGTTAGCGTTCACATGTGGTTCATTTTGTGCTTTCAACTTTGTTAAATTATATTAATTTCTTTTTCTTGTATTTCCAGTGATGGGGGCGGTCCATGTGGCTGAGGCTGCAGGTGTAGTGAAGAGCAAAAAGATGTGCAATAGAGGACAGTGCTGCTTTTTTTGGAAAGTGCTGATTGGACCATACTAGGCACAGCTCTGTCATGGGTAGATAAGGGGGAATAGATATTTTATGTATTTTCTTTTGATTTCTAAATTGTTTGGGTTTATTTAAGTCTGTATTTGGGGTCTATTAAGTTAAGTTAATTCACATAACTTTTGGTTTATTTCTTTATAGTTGAATATTTTGTTAGGATTTGTTTACCCTTTTTGTGAAACTGGTTTGATCAGCCAATATTTAAGTTCCCTTTATTCTTTATTAGATAGGTCAGTTTGTTCTGTGGTTAGTTTGGAGCTACTGCTTTTTGTATGTTAAGTTACTGTTTGACCTGAGTTCAGTTTGGTTTATTTGACCTCTTTTATGGCCCACTTGATTAGTTTGTATTCTGTTTATTTTTGGGTCTAATAAAACCCACCTTTTTTGAAATCACCACTATGTCCTTGTGCCTAACTAACTTGATCCCTCACACAGACTCAGTGTAAATAGTAAACAATCAATAGTGAAAGCTGAGCCCAAGAAGAACATTCAAAAGTTGAATTTGAGGAATTCTAATTCAATAATGTCAAAGCTTTTGAAATGAATGCTCTTAACATGTTACTGTGATACTGGCAGCATAGAAATGGCAGTGAATCAGTCCGTTGGGAGACTAAATTGGAAACCAGAGGGTTAAACCAGCCACAGGGGAAACCAGCCACAGGGAAACCAGCCACAGGGGCCCATAAGCCAGTGTAGTCCTAGTGCCGGTCCCAAGCCCGGGTAAATGGTGAGGGTTGCGTCAGGAAGGGCATAAAAACTTTGCCAAATCAAATATGCAGATTCATAACATGACTTCCATACCGGATGGGTCGTGGCCCGGGTTAACAACGACCGCCTCCAGTGCCGTTAGCCAACAGGGTGCCAGTGGAAACTATGCTACTGTTGGCCGAAGACCAAGGAGGGGGAGAGGGGGAAAGCATGTTAGGAGGC
>VUQH01039032.1:0-15288 GCA_015106775.1 Etroplus canarensis
TATGAGGAACTCAGGACTAACATTATCAATAATGTTTATAGACAGTATGTTGAAACAGGGTATATTTGGGAACAGTACAATGACACCACTGGCAGGGGCCAGGGAAGCCACCCCTTTACCGGCTGGTCAGCTCTGACTGTATTAATGATGGCTGAACAGTATTGATGCTGTACATTTTATCTTGTATTTTCTAAGATACTGGCCTTCATTTATCTTAATGTGAGTAAAACAACAATTTGCAAGAAGATCCAGAATTACAAAATTGGAATTTGTGATCACATTCCCTTATTAAACCTTTGATCGAAATGGCATGTTTCACAGAAGTGATTTTTGAAGGGCCGTTTCAAACAAGTGTAAGTGCAGCTACAACGTCTTTGCCAAGTATTTGGAGCCAAGCACTGTGTAGTGCTTCAGATGCATTTAACTTAATTGTGTGCACCTTTACTGCTTCAGCCTTTAATATAGAAAAATAAGTCAGACATTAATTTTTCTTTGAGAGGATTTAGGCTTTCACACTAGATGGGAGGAGAATTTTTAAATGGACAGTTTATTAAAAGTTTTTGGGAAAAGTTATACAAGTTGTGCTTTCATTTGACAAATAAGGGCCATTATCTGTAATTGTGCCATTTTCTCTTTAATCTATCACATGTCTTTGATTCTCTGTCTTAATGATTGATTATTTTGACATTTAATTGTTTAATCACAGTCTCTCCAAAAAGTTAAATCCAGTCTTTTTTCAGCATTTTTTTGTTGCCTGTGTTTTGACTGGCAGGGAATACAGCACTAACTGTGACATTGGTTTGTGACAATGGTTTAAAAAAATAAATGTTTTAAATATTTTTTTGTCAGAGTGCTCTTTATTTTGGTATTATTGGTATGTTAGCAATATTGAAAGCAAATTGTTCACTAAATCTAAGCCTTTAACTACAATCTATAATTGCTTGACAGCCAACAGAGAAACTGACCTTGCTCCGTCCTTATAAGGTGAACTTAGTTAAGGTTCATATGCACCTTCTTGCATGAGTTCAGAATATTACATAATTTATTTTTACTCACTAATTGTAGATGAAATTGTCATGAGCCTCTCACAAATAAACTTTCTCTTCTTTTAGAAGCTTAAGATTTAATGTAAAATATTTGAATGAATTTTGGTCTACTCTTGCAGTATGATTTAATGAAAACTTGGTTACTTTTTAAAGACATTTATTCATCCCAACCATTGGAAAACCTTATAGCAAGAAAAATATTGAACACAATCTACGTATATCAAAAATGCTTCAAGTAGAAAAGCTCAATGAAATATAATAGGACAAGAAAAAATGGCTCAACTGAGTAAAGGCTACAAAGGGGGTACAATTAAAAAAAAGAAATAATGAAATAAGAGCTTACTGAAAAGTAATAATTAAATTAAAAGGAAACAATCTACACCGGGGGTGTCAAACATATGGCCCAGGGTCAGAACCAGCCCACCAAAGGGAGCAGACCGGCCCACTGGATGGCTTTGAAAAATGTGAAAATTGCAATGCAGTAGCAGCAACATGAACTTTGGACTTTTAACTGTATTTTTATCAGTTTTAAAACCTTACTGACAGACATAACCTGTGGCCTGGCATACTACACCAAGTAAGTGGCAAGTTAAATCACTGAATAACAAAAATTGAGGTTTATTATTAGTATTCCATTAAATAACAGAAAAACTCCAAATTTCACTATTCCAGTGAGTCCACAGTTTAAAAAATGAAGGACATTTTCTGGGATGATACAGAGCAGTTTTGCTTTTAATTTAGAAGATGAAGTTTTTCATTTTACATATTATTACATTATTTTACATTTAAGTACTGCTTTTATTTATTAATGCTGGCAGTTGTTTTTATTCTATTCACTAATGCAGCATATCTTTATAATGTGGAAAAACAGATTTATTTCTGAAATTGGACTTGTTTCTCTTAAGACATCTCAGGGATTAAATGTGTAGTTGGACTTTAAACAAAAAGGACAAAAAGAAAGGGGAACAATATGGAGTGTTTTGAATAGGTTATTAGGCAGCAGTTTTACTGGACTGGACCACTTCAGATCAAAATGGGCTGTATGTGACTCACAATATAAAATGATTTTGACACCCCTGATCTGAACAAATAAATACAAGTATTGTGATATGAGGTGGGGAATATTTCCTTTATCCATCCCTGTGGTAGTGGAACTGAAACAGATATTACAGAAAGTACTTTGCCGTCTGTTCTGAAAGTGGTCCCAGTCCCTTTTTTTATCCATATCCATGGACCATAGCTATAGTCATTTGGACGACCTCTGTGTCAGCAGATGCTTATACAGAGATCAACCCAAAATAATAAAACCACTGATTGAATAATATTTATTGTGGTATAACACAATGTGCTGCTGGGAAACACTGGGTCCTGACATCCCTGTGGTTACTTTGACCAGCGACATAAGTGTTGGTATAGATAAACACCATGTTGTGGCAGCAGCCTTCCCCAACAGGACAGTGCACCCCAGCACCCCACAAAAACTATTCAAAAAAGTGCCCAAGTCACTGACCTGGCCTCCAAATACCTCAGAGCTTAATGTAATTAAATGTCCATAGGTTGCACCTGCATAATCCTGTTCCACAGTGGCCCTGCCCCATGACCTATAGAACCCAAAATATCCACTGCCAGTGTCCCAGGAACAGATATCACATCACAAGACACTGGCACGAGTCCTATGTCTGTACACTGACAAACCTGTTTTGGTGAGAAGGATGTACATAATCTTATGCGGGTGGTTTTAATATTATGGCTGAACAATGCATACAGTAAATGAGTGTACATGAATAGTTTCTAAATGCCCATTTTTAAGTCAAGCATAATCTTAGATTAGTAAAACTATTCTTATTGACAGCAGATGAAATCTCACCATGGGCCTTTGATCTCAAATTCTCCAGATCTTTATTATATCTTTGAGAGCGTCTCACTCACCGTCTAGGAGTTGATATTATCCCAATAATATCATTAAGCCTGAGATCTAAGTACTAATATTTAATGAATATTACACAGTACCATGGTAAGCCAAAGTGTGTTTTTTTTCTCAGTGTACAAATTTAATAAAGGATTATTTAATGTTCCAGTTACTGATATAAACTGTCTTTATTGTGCAGGTAATGTCTATCATCGTCAGTCAAAGCCAACAGTATCTTCAACATATTGTGACCTTATACAGCAGCCGGGCCTCTTTCTTTTGTCAGATGGCACATTCGAAGGCCTCTAGCTGACGTCAATTTTTTTTTCCTTTTTTTTTTCTTTTTTTTTTGCATGGTTTCCATGGAGCACAGTTGTTGTGAGGGCTTGGTGCTTAATTAGCCAAGATCAAAGGCACAGAGGACACAAATTCTTTTCACTCCTTGACATATGCTGGCATACATTCATGCACAGGGGCACAGAGTGGCAATGTTCTTATTAATACTTTGACACCAAATATAAAACGCTGGTACTGAAAGCACTGATACCAGCTCACAGTATGTGTGCAGTGACCACTGGGTTGCAGCCTCTAGACTTTTATGAATCCTTTGAATGGGCTAGATGTGCGGTTGTATAGTTGAAGGCTTAGCATGGTGCTTTAAGGTTGCAGGGCTAAAAATAGTGTCTCTATCAGTTAGCAGAACAGCAGATAGACTGTGAAGCTACAGATTGGTAGTTGTGCCGAATGTATGAAAAGCTACGGTATCAGTATTTATTTTTCCTTGATACTGCAATTAACACTAAGCCTGTGCACTTCTCAAAAAAGGTTTCAGATAATTTGACTGAATTCTTGTGAGTATAGCTCTTGGAGAACTGGCATATGAAGTATCAATGTGAAATAATTGGCTTCGGGTTCAGTCATGGAAGACGCAAGCTCATCGTTTGACCCTTTGACCTGTTAACGCAAAGCGCACTAACAAGGGATTTTGGACACAGATGAGCCACATCATCTGCCTTTTGCTGTTTCTCTCAGAGGAAATGGATTCCACATCCCCTCAATGCAACTACAGTCGAAAATGCATTTATTTCTTTGAAGAGTGCGGACAATCTGTGTGACTAAAGCACTCACTGCGCAATCCATCCCCCTCACCCAAGACCCTTTTTTCACAGTGAGAAGGGATAATAGCCAAACAGCATCAGAGCTAACTAATGTGACTGCATAATAAACAGATGAGTCAGGGAGTATTCATTTGCATATCATCCCAACCTTATCAGAGCTTCTATATAGTGAATGTTTTGTGATTGCCTGCTACCAGCGATTTGACTGGGGAGTGCACTGAAAACAGTGTCCAACATGCGGCTGCTCAGTATTGAAGCAGGTTTTCTTCTCTGATGTAAATCATTATACATGTACAGAGTAATTATAAAGTTGTCTAATTGCACCCCCTCCCACCACCTGAACGCACGCACACACACTTGCACACACACACACACACACACACACACACACAAAACAGTGACTGCTGTATTGAATGTAATTACTGGGAACGTATGCTAGAGGGAGCTAATTAATAAGGCATTTGTGAGTGGAAAAGTGGCTTTTTGAATACAGCTTAGCTATCATTTTACTTACAATGGAGAGCTACTTAGAATTAAAGCAGTATAAGTGGATAATTATGCTAATGGATCAATTTGGATTTAAGATATGGTGGCAGGCTGTATTTCTAGATGATCACTGTTCATGCATTACAGCACTGCAGTGGCTCTCACACAGGTTCTGTGCCTATGTGGGCTCGCATGTTCATATTATTTCACTGCAGATGTCAGATGTTTTGTCCTGAGGCCACACAATGCTCAGTGTATGTGTGTGCGTGAGTGTTCTCCTCTGACAAAACTTTATTTATTTTATTTATTTATTTCTTGCCTCTCATACAAACAAACAAAGCTTCCGGCCTAACTGGCTATGAACTTGTGCTTCTTGGGACGTATGCATGTTTCTATCCTTGTGTATTCCTCAAACCTCCTGGCTATGAACTGCTTAATGGGTCACTTCTCATTAGTGTACTACATGTTAATGTTGTTGTGGAACTCCAGCTTTGACATCACTGACCACATAGGACAGTGCAACAGTGTTTGTTCTCCCTGACATCAAAACAGCAAGCCTTCCTCTTATTAGTTGATACACTTGCCATGAGCAGAATCATCCACACTGTAGTAATTGCTGTTTATACTCAATGTCTTTCAATAAAATTTGCTCTAGGAGTCATCATATCCACTTCTACAAACACTGGCTTTGCCCCCCCTCCCTCCAGAAGCTTGCTGTTTAGTACCAAACTTGCCTCAGCCAACATAGGTCTATGTATGTTATGTAAGGCCCACTATAAATAGGTTCACCCGGGATCTTTTGTCTTTACCTGATTCGCTCTTAGCCCAACAGTTTTTATTTCTGGAGAGAGCTGTGGAAGCTAGTGCAATGTAGAGCTGGCCGTTTCCATAGTTACTTTTGTTAGCTGCAAGCTCTTAACATTCTTCATCTGTTTCCTCACATGTCTGCTGTTAGCTGTTTGTTTGAATGTGTTTGCATTGCACATCTCTGCCATTACTGTACATGTGCATCCATACAGCACTGATAGAATTAATGCTTTCTAATAATTAATGGTCATATATTTCCATACACTTTTGTGCTGTCACTGGATGAGAGAAAGAGCAACAAATAGAAATCAGTGTGGGTGCAGATGAGTCAGAGACTAGAATATGTCGACCTATTAACTTAAGTTGGTCAAAAGTACATGCAATTAGTCCCATGCTGCGTGATAATGATTTAGTGTAGTGGATGTTATTGAGCTCCAGTCTAAAGGGATTGCTGATCTATCTGTTAAATCAAATATTATGGATATTTGCATGTTTTTATTCTTAATTCACTGTTATCTAACAGTGTCTGTGATCTGTGGGTTAAGGGATTCTTTAATTTGAAGTAGATGTTGTAATTAAATCAGAAAAAATGCAAATATGTTGTTTGGATTTTTTTTTTTAATGTGCAAGCAGTTAGGTAACACCAGGTGCAGTAGCTGGATCAGGCCCAAGAAATGGACTGTCAGAGAGCTGTGAGCTGTGGATTCAACAGAGAAGAGGGCAAGGTGGGAGCCATGCGAGTGCAGCGTGTGTGGAGGAGTCTGGGGGCATAGTTAAAGAAACACTGGGGCATTCCGCAATCACGATTGGAGAGCTGAATATGATTCTCACCCATTCCTGTTGTAGAACCAAAGAGTACAGGCGGCTGGGGACCAAAGTGGGCGAGTGTGAAAGTATTTTTGGATCGCACGGGAAACCTGCCACACCAACAGCAGCAGCAGCAGCAGCAGCATCGGGGCCTGGTACCGGGCTTCCCTAACCCACTCCCACTCTCAGAGGAAGAGCAGGAGAGAGATGTTCCTTCAAAGATGAACCACGCTTCCGCTGCTTTCATTTTTCTTATTCCCTTTCAATTGCCCAGTGTTTGGATGATGATGCAGTATATATAACTATGCAGAGCCCAACATGACAGAGAGAGAGAGAGAGAGAGAGAGAGAAAATAACGAACTTGGCAGCTGAAGCGAGTATCTTGTATTTATAGAAAGTCGTGTTTCCGGCAGAGGTTTCTGTGGTTTTAGCACTCCCAATCCATTTTTGCGGTGTCTTACGGGCCCCATTGTAGTCAGGCTTAGATTGAAGATGTTCCCTCATCTATCGCCTTGGGGGGGAGATTTGACTGTGAGACGTGTCAGAATGTGATTTGGGGGTGGCAGATGGATTTCTCCTTGCACTGTTTAACCCTGACTTTCGTAGGATTGCTCCTTGAATGTATTCTGCATCCAGAAACTCAAGACATTAGAAAAAAAGCCCTCAGCTCCTGAGTATAAATGTAAATATAATATACACATATACATCATGTTGATGGAGGGAGGGCAGTAGCCCACCTTATTAATTTTGTAATATTATGGGTTTTTTTTGTATTTGTCTTGTAGATCCAGTAGTGTAATTTCTGTATAACCTCTCCAGATTATGGTGGGTTTGAAATGCTTTTTTATTTCAAACAGCAACGACAGCCTCTGCATCTCGGTGGATTTCCTGGTATGGATCAGGTTTGTCTATTATTTACTCCCAAACGCTGTGGGCTGCATAGTTGGTTGACAGGATGCCAAGGCATTGAGCGTTTCAGGAGTTACTGTACACATCAAATTCATTTTAAAGTAACAGCTGTAATGAATATCTTCTTTTGAAAAGTAGCAAGGTGGATGCCACATAGAAACATCCAACACTTGAATTGTTATGGTCCATAAGTTAGTCTGGATGTCAGACTGTTAAAGTCTGAGAAAATCAAATAAAAGTGGAGCTGTATTGTCTGGCAGATTTTTTAATTCCTATTGCAAATCTATGGATGAAAAGAAGCTGGCTACTGATTTTCACTAACGAGTGAAAGCCATCCATTTCAGTAGCTTCACTGCTGCACTGTGTGAACGATTGTACATGTTTTATAAAGGCTCTCATCAGCTAGACAACTAAGCTAGTCAGCAGAGCAGTGCCAAGATGCTCCATTTCTTACAAAAGAAGTCAAAATGAAAAAATATTCAACAGACATTGCTGTCCACCCTATCCTTCATCTTGCAGGCAATGATCTCAGAGGACAGTCACTCCTTGCTGCCTCTTCAACTTTGCAGGCACCCACCTGCAGGAAAACTCCCACTGCCTGTCCAGGAGTGAACCTGAAAATAACACAGCCAGGGGGTTACATATACAGTAAAGAGACAAGTATTTACTTTTGTTTGTGGCACAAATATTTCACTAGAGCTAAATACCCATTTAAACTGGTGAAATATTATAAATGAATTAACAAAGACTCGATTTTTTGACTGTTCTTTTAAAAAGTCACAGTAAGCCTGTAGCTGTCAGGACAATATTTTTTCTTTACACCAATAGAGACTAAACTCCAAAATACAGTGTACATCATTAACAATTCCCATGATTTGACTCAAAGAACAACAGTAGTATCAATTGACCCTAAACTTTGGCCCACACTGAAATATTGAAAACACTATTTTATTTGTTATTTATTTGCTTATTTTCTTACTTACTTACTAATTAATTAATTGAGGTGAAATGCTGCCCAGACATTCATTTATGGTCGCCAGAGAGTAAAATCCCTCTGGGGTGATCCCTTGAACAATCATCTCCATCAGTCACATTTTTGCTTTTTGCCAAAGTATCTTCACATATAATAGAAGATTTGCAGTGACAATTTCTAGACATATTTGTGATTATCTGGTGACATAGCCTAATGGCTTTGATTATCTTCTGACTTTTATTACATTCTAAGCAATAGTTTGATATTTCTGGTCTGTGGTTAGATTGCCATGAAATTTGTGACACATACACTATATGGACAAATTATCAGGCCACCTACACACTACGTCTACAAGAGCTTTTATGACATCCCATTCAAATTCTATAGACATTAATGGGTAGTCAATCCCCTCTTTGCAGCTATAACAGCTTCCACTTTTCTGAGAAGGCTTTCTACAAGATTGTGGAGTACATCTGAGGGAATTTTTGCTCATTCATCCTGTAGAGCACTTGTGAGGTCAGACACTGATATTGGACGATTGGGCCTGCCTTGTAAATTCTGTTCTAGTTCATCCTGAAAGTATTCAGTGGGTTTGAGGTCAGGACTCTGTGCAGGCCAGTCAAGTTCTTCCATATCACACTCATACAACCATGCCTTTAGGGACCTTGCTTTGTGCAATGGGCACAGCAATGCTGGAACAGAAAAGGGCCTTCCTCACACTGTTCCCACAAAGTTGAAAGCATAGAATTGTCCTAAATGTCTTGGTAAGCTGAAACATTAAGATTCCCCTTGACTGGAACTAAGGGACCCAACCCCAGAGAAGTATCCTCATAGCATTATCCCTCCTCCAGCAAACTTTACAGCTGGCACAATGCAGTCAGGCGGGGAACATTCTCCTGACATTCACCAAACTCAGACCTATCCATCAGTCTGCCAGTAGTGGCAGTGGTAGTGTGTCTTACACAGTCAGTCTGATGCTTGACATTGTGCTTGGTGATGTAAGGCTTGCTCAGCCATGGAAACCCATGCCATGAAGCTCCCTCTGCACAGTTTCTGTGCTGATGTTAATGCCAGAGGGGGTATGGAACTCGGCAGTTATTGAGTCATCAGAGTGTTGACGACTTTACACACTCTGCACCTCAGCACTCAGGGACCCTGCGCTCTAATTTTACATGGTCTGCCACTTTGTGGCTGAGTTGCTGTGGCTCCTAAACTATTTCTACTTTGCAATAATACAACTTACAGTCAATTGTGCAACAACGCTTGAATTCAGTGAGCTCTTTAGAACAACCCATTCTTTCACAAATGTTTGTAAAGGCAGACTACATGACTAGGTGCTTGGTTTTATACACTTGTAGCAATGGGACTAAATGAAACACCCAAACTCACTGATTAGGAGGTATGACCCCATACTTTTGTCCATTTAGTGTATTGAAGCCCCCCTCTGAAAAAATTGCGCTGATTTCTGATTTACTGATCCTTCATATAGTGCTGTCATAATGTCAAAATTTTAATTAGTCAATTTGTCTCATTTTTCACAGCAAAATAAGTGCAATACTAATAATAGACTTTGTGTTAATTGCTCATCAGCGAATGTTTGCATTCTAATATGCTGAGCAGAAGTCCTCAGTATCTTGAAACATCTCCAGGCATCTATTAGGAGTGTTATTTGGAGGCATTATCCACATTTGATTTCAGTAGTCACAGGGAAATAAAAACTGCATGCATATCACCAGACAAATCTAGCTAAAATAAAGGAAAGTTTTAAAAAGGCTTTTTTTTCCCTGGAAATAATACTTACACTGTTATTTTTCCTGTTTTCTGCAGTATTCTCTTACACATTTCAGTTCAGATTATTTGGATGCAATGCCTCTGTAATAGCTCTTGTATTTTTTTTTATCCCTGACTAAATTAAAATGTTAAACAGGATTTCATGGAATAATGACATTTTCAGTTTGTTAGAATTTAGTTCAATTAAATTCAATTAAATTTTATTTATATAGCACCAATTCACAACAAAAGTCACCTCAAGGCCCCACTGCATTACTAACAAAGATGTAGACTCCTAGAAGGCAAGAGCAAAAGCAGAGGTCTGCACTCATTGTTTGTCTGATTGTTCATTTGTTTGTCTGTTTTCAGCAGGATTATGGAAAAACCACCAAGTCAAATTTCTTGAAACTTGGTGGGGAGGTTATACATGTACAAATAATCCCTTACTTTTGAAGCAGCTCTGGATCATTTTTTAAAAACAGCAATATAGGGCTCTTTATCTGGCATAGGATGAGATCTTTGAGTGCCTTTGTAGTTTAAATATGCACTATGATGTTTATATGTTAAATTCATATTTGTGCAAAATGTTCATTTATACAATTTATTTAAAAGTGTAGCACACCAGTAGCACTTTGCTAATAAAATAAATAAGCAACGCTGATATACCTTAGGTTGGAAGACAAATTAATACATTAGTGGAATTAGAATGTACTGCAACTTGAGCTTCTTCTGGATCAGCATTATATTATAGTGTGGTCCACTTGTGCTTTGCTGAAACAATCATTTAGGAGAAGTACCAAGATATCCTTTCATTAAAGCAATGTTTCATCTTTTTCCCATTTCCAGTACTTTGAACCTCTTTTGAAGTCAGTATCTTATTAAAACATGGAGGGAACTTAGTATTGCTCTACATTCCTTCTCTACCTACCAAGTTGTTCCCTAAGAAATGAAAGCATTTTGTCTCACAGTGCTCAGATGCAAGAGAATAAAACAAAGGCTTTCATTTAACTTTCTCAGGTATGGAGTTACCCCTGCGCTATAATGTCAGTAAGTGCTAACATTACGTAAATCCATTACTTAGTCCCTGTGCTGTGGCATTTTATGGAGGAGAGAGGTTAGCCACACTGCAGTTATCATAACAGCATCCCGTGATCTGAACTCTGTGTGATCAGATTGGTTTTAATAGACTCTGGATTACTTGGAGGCAGTTCCTCAAAGCTAAACATCTCTGGGCCTAGAATTAGAGTGCATAGCTGAGGTGAAAACGATTTGTTCCGGAGAATGTCACTGCTGCAATGAAAGAGCTTATAAGCTATTATCATACCCTGCCTTAAAAAGATGACAGGGTAGCGACTTTGAGATCCTTTGATACCATTTCCAGTGCTCAGTATTGATGGAGATAACATAAAATTTGAGCAGTCTAGTATGAGCAGGCTGTTTATTATGCCTAATAGTCCTTTTGCATTTGTACTGCAGTAGACACAGTAACTTTTATTCCATATAGCCCACAATCTTTCTTACCTTAATCTTGTCTATAACAAAACACACTTAGATACTGCTGAAATAGTCTGAGAGCTGAGTCCTTTCATTACAGTTGTCTGTAGTGGTGTGAAGGAAGCAACTTTATGGTTTTGCTTTTTGCTTGTGCACAGGCATCTGCAGTTGTGACTATTACTGGATTTATGTCTAGTGTGAAAAACTCAACTATAGAGTGAGGTCTCTTTATAGGATTGTTGCATCTGAATGCATTTTAAACTATACGGTGTGGTAGAAGTCTGGGAACTCTGCATATTTCTAGGGATTTCCTGTTCCTTTCCTCATGCTCCCTGTCTATTTTGTCTGTCTATTTATTAAAAGCTAAAAATATCAATTGTTTCTAATATTCACCCCTCCCCCCAACCACTACCATGTACATGTACAGTATACGAGTGGGAAGGACAAAATATACACAATATAAGATAGTATATTGGTGTGTAGAAAACAATATTTCTTTCCACAGTAATCATCTTTAAAGCTTTGTGTGGTCCCCTGAATTTGTTCAGTATACAGCATGCGGGCTATTTTATTAAAAGGTTATTTGTTTTCTGTGTAAATTGGCAATACAAAAGCATGTTTGTAATCACTGTAGAATTATTGCTGAGTGAAAGTCTAAAGTAACAAAAAAATGAATTCCTAAGTAGGGCACTTTATGCTTAAGGTTTAAGTAAAGCATGAGCTGTCTGGAGGTTGTGTTTTTAACAACAGAATAATATATCTGATTTGAAGACTCAACTTTTCCTATAAATAGCCTTAAAATGTTGCTTATGTAGTTTAATATTGTACATCTCAGAAGGGCCCCCTGCTGCTGTGGAAGAAATTTTGGTGGTAGGTTTATCTGTAGAATTAAAAGCTCTACAGGGTTAATGGAAATGAATGATTTTGGCATAAATCCTATGTGAAGTATAGGATTGATTTTAAGGGAAATAATGCAATTCACCTGAATACAGAAAGACTCGAAACATTCAGAGTAAAGTAAAAAAGTAATGACTTTTTGCTGGTTCATGTGTGATTACACGGCTGAATGCTGCACCGTCGCTATCCATGGTCCTGAACCTCCAGCCGGAGCCAGAGGTCTGCTGCAGACTGCAGCGTCCTATGAAAGAGTATCGACTTTTTGTAATAGGAAGTGTGACCACGGAGTGCACCCAGCAACAGATGAGAAACTGGAAAAAATGCTTTGGGGGTTGAAATGTCATGTGAACAGTTGGGTTCAACCACTGAACACCTCAGGGGTGTTATCGACTCCCTTCAATGCTTTTAAAGGCCAAGGGTTCGCTCAGAGCGGGCTCTGCTGTTATTCGCCTGATAGAGTGAGCGACCACAATTTCCAGTGGCACCTCGAGAGGAAGTGAATTTGTGAAAGTAAATCTAAGCAGTGGACTGTCTGGAAGACGAGTTCAGTGCACTCCTGAAGACATCTAGATCACACAGTCTGGACCAGACATGAGGTGGATAGAAAGGACAGTGTCAGTGGAGAAAATGCAGCTGAACTGGACTGCAGATTCTTTTTGTATTTTCCTTTTAAATGAAGTATTTACTGATATTTATACCGTGATTCACAGCAGCCAGGTGTAACTGATCGCATTAATCAAGGCTGTGTATCTGAGCTTAAATTAATGTGATTTGTTACATCTGTGTTTAGTTACGGTTTTTTGAAGCTGGATTTTGTGACTGTCATTTCAGTGAGAATAAGTTATTGTCAGGTCATGTTTGAAGAATCTTAACTTTTACTTTTTATTTTTTTATGTGCCACTTTTTTGTACCTTCAAGGCTAAATTTACATGGAAGTGATTTCATACTAACCTTACGCATTTATGTGTATTTATAACATCCTTTATGACCAGTTTGGTCATGTAACATCATGATTTAAGTGACTTTTGTCTGTTGCACTGATACTCCTCTGTATGACATGCTACATGTTATTACTGTAATACTTAGGTTGTCAGTAGCTCTCTAAATATGTTGTATTTTCACTATAGTGCTTTGTTTCCGTGGCTGTAATAAATTATTTCAAGCTTATAACCGCAAGTTGGTGTAACTATGTTTTGTAAGCTGTATAGGCCTACCTGTAAGATTACACGTTAGATTGCAGACTCTTACCCCTCGGTAATTGGTAATTGCCTCTCAGCAACAAAAAAAGAGGAATAATACTCATTTGCGTGACCAAGCCAACTAAGCAACGCTGTTGTCAACCCTTATGAATACGCACAGCTACAAATTAATACGGGGATGGTGGAGCCTTCTGGATCAGTTCATCTTCAGTGTGATATTTTGAAGGTGGATGAGGATGTAAGCAAGAGAAAAGACTTCATGCTTCCAGATTAGTTCCACTTTAATGATATTTTAATTGGAATGACAGCTCGTTAATGTAGAAACAAAAAGCATCATTATAAGGAGCACTGGTCTCCACTTGTTGCAACGTCAGACTCCATCTCTCCGGCATGGGAGGAGGGAGAATTGAGGGGGGTGGGGACGCCGTCACATCCTCTGTCCATATATGGGCATGAAGTTTACACGCAGCGGGGAATCCTCTCACTGGAGCTGATGAATGGGGAGGAGGGCCGAGGGAGCTGCCAAAGTGTATATAAGGAGAGAGAGGGGAAGTCGCTGATGTGAAATCCACAGCAAGCAAATACCTACCGAGGAGCAGAGACGAAAAGGAATACCGTTAATTTCTTTTTCTCCTTTTGACACAGACAACTTTGGATCATTTGTTGAAAATCATCAAAAGGGGGGTTGAAAGAAAACGGTCATCTGCATAATTTGTTTATCCCTTTTGCCTTTTTTTTCCCTGGGAGAGACGGACTTTTAAGTGCATCATTATGTTGAACAATATGGATTTGAATGCGAAAGATTCTTTCTACCCTCAGTTTGAGAATTGCAATAGTTCTTCCTTGGGAATGGAAAACAGCGTGCGGAAAGATAACCAGGAGGTGTATGTCGATGCAGAGCGGGGGGTACCTGCCCAGTTTGGCCACGGTGAGTTCGCATGTTTGCACCGTCGATAAATCTGCATGCAAGACGATTTAAATATGTAGAAGATTAGTACTACCGGAAAGAGATAACACTTTTTGGGTAGTCGGGTGTAAGGCTTTTCATCGGGACACATATGTGCCAAAATACGCATGAATGTTTATGTAACGCAGATTTTCTTCATCGTTTAAATTCCAGTTTTTTAAATTAAATATAAATTCAGTCGCGGTTACAAAGTTTTCTCTCTTTCTAATTCAACAGAAGGAACCCCTGCAACTCTCAAAACCGAAGCTTCCTCCTCAGAATTTGCTTTTAACCCCTGCGAGTGCCCAAAAGACACATACACCCCCTCCTCGCTCGCCTATTCCGGCAGTTTCTATGTCGAGGCATCTCAGGGAGCGCCGTGCAGCACCGAAACACTTCTCAATATGATCACTGAGATTGTGGGCATATCGACACTGCCGCTTTCAGAAGTGCAACAGAGCGGCAACAATCGGGGAACTTATCCGTCGCCTGCGCCGCTGGACAGCAGCAACGGTAATTTTGGAGACCCCGGCTCTAAGAGGCAATCCTACACGTGCTCCGGACCTACACCTCCTGTATACTCTCCAGATCAGACGTGCACAAGGTACCCTGATGATCAGACCGGGAGTCAGGTCCAAGACCCGTCCTCCTCCCAGCTGAGCTTCAGCTCATCCCGAGTTCCAAACCAGAAGAAGGCTGAACCAAAGTCAGAGGCTGCCTCTTTCCCCGTTGTGGTCAAGAATGAGTTTGAAAGCAGCTGCTACGAGTGGGGGACGCTTAATAAGTCTGACTGTTTGGAGACGAGTTTCCAGACAGAGACCTTCCCCATGTCCAGTGATTTCCCCCCTGACCAGCAAATGGATGTAAAGGAACTTTTAGATACGTTCCCCCCAATTTGTCCCAACCCAGAGATGGAGTTTAAAGTGG
>VUQH01039032.1:15308-32338 GCA_015106775.1 Etroplus canarensis
AGATGGAGTTTAAAGTGGAGGAAGGTATCAAACAAGAACCGTGTTTCTCTGACACATGTTCTCAAAGCTATTCCAGTCCCCTGTACAATAATTATCTCCCACCACCTCCGATGGGCCTCTCCTCTAACCTGAAACCCTTTCCTGAACCTCCACAACCATCTAATCAGTGTGATTCCTTGTACACATCACCAGCTTTACCGAGCACCATAGACTCCATCCTCTATTCTTCCTTGTTGCCAGATTCTTTTGCCCAAAGTTACACCACCCGTGCAACGAAGGCCCCTAGGGCCAGAAAGAGCCCTGCTGCCTCTCATGGCCCCGCCAAAGAGAAGCCCTTTACCTGCCCCATGGAGAGCTGTGACCGGCGCTTCTCTCGCTCGGATGAGCTCAACCGGCATATTCGTATCCACACAGGCCACAAACCTTTCCAGTGCCGCATCTGTTTGCGCAGTTTCAGCCGTAGCGATCACCTTACCACCCACACCAGGACTCACACTGGGGAGAAGCCGTTTTCCTGCGACGTGTGTGGCAAACGCTTTGCCCGCAGTGATGAGAGAAAACGGCATGGACGTGTACATCTGAAACAGAAGGAGAAAATGGAAATTAAGCCACAGGTGACCACCGGTGCATGGCCATTCACTCTTCCCGAGGGGATCTGAAGACAAGGCCGTGTGTCCACTCACATAATATTAGGATCTTTCCGTCTTGGAAGATAAGCCAGCTGACTACAAGTTGATGTCTGAGTTGGTCTGACTGGCAAGCAAATGCCCAATGTAAGAGGTTTTGCAAATATTAGAGTTTTTGAGGAGCAGAGATGGGGAAGGAGGACTGCTTTGGCCTTATTGCAGGCTGCTGATGCTGCTGACATTATGCAAAGATGCATAAGTTGTAAAAGTCGGTAAAAAGATCAGCAATAACTTGTTGCTGTTACTGTCAGTAAAGCCAAACCTCTCTGCCCTGCATTGCATGACTGCTGTTCAGCACCTCTTCATCTGGACAGCTCCAACTTCCATTCTTCTCTGACTTTGAATGGATTGCACTTACAGATTATTAATATCTCCATTTAAGATTCTTATTTTCTGCTTTTAGCATTCTTAGAGCAATTGTTTGGACTATGTTTCTTAAAATGCATGTTTATGTCAGTGTTTTTTTCCTTTAACCGGAATATCAACCACTGTCAAGGTACTCCTCCGCTTCACAGTGAGGGTTATTGACATGAATGTAGACTAACATATTTATGGCTTTGACCATAAAGCTGTCCATCTTTGATCAGATTTAGTGTTTGTTTATCTTCTTATCATTTTGCTGTCAGTGTTTTTTGTCATTGGTCTTTGTGTTGTGTTACAATTGTTTGAATTATTACAGTTGTGAAAGATATATCATAAATGGGAAATAAATATATTTGTATTACTGTACTTCTTTGTATTTTTATAGCTAACTGTATATTTTACAAGTATATTTGAGCGTCCTTTTTAAGGTGAAATGTATTCCAAATCATTAATAATGTCTTGGTTTTTGAGGGCTATTGTTAAGTAACACAATATTTTAAATGTTACAATTTGATATCAGAAACATTTTCGCACTTCATCCCATTGTTGGTATGATGAGAATTATTTCATTGAACTGCTGATTAGATTTAAAAGGGAATATACACTAGTTGTGGTATGGTTTTTCAACTAAAGTGATTTTACAGTATGTACAGAGGTAAGTTTAATCAAGCTAGAAAAAACTAGCAAATCATATGAAAAACATTGCTTTTAAGTAATCAGGTAGCACACATTGCTGCGAGTTTCTGAAGACTTTACCTTGGTGATGAAAGGGTTTTGACTCCTGGTATCTTTTGCTGGAGATACTATATGCCGAAATGTTGACTTTAGTAAAAAGCAAAAATAAAAAAAAATGTGGAGTTTGGTGAAACTGTCACCAACAGGGTACTGCAAAAAGTAATTTAACTCGCCTTAAGTTATATTAACTGTTCAAGTAAAGATTTTGTACATACACAGTTTCTACAATACTTTAAATTAATATTGATGTTGTTATTTTTATGAAAAGTTTATGAACAAAATAAAATTTTCTGGAAGCAGCAAGTTCCTCGTGTGTGGTTTGGAATGATTAAATGACTATTTTCTTTTTCTCACTTTGCCCAATCGTATCATACAGCGTTGAGACTCCCCATCGGAGCATTCAGATGAGTGTGTCTCTTCCCAAAATAAACATTATAACAGGCCCCCTGTGGCACCACACTGTAGCCCTAGCATTAGACATCACGGTTCTGCCCTGTGACTCACGAGGCTCAAACACATTAAAGTGAACACCTTACCCTGAATCCCTTTGACTTTTCTCATGATGTAAATGTAAAGATGAACACCACATGTGTCATGATAATCTTGTTAAACTGGACGTTTTCTTGCCATGTCAATGAGATGATCTCAAGCCCTCGGTTCATTCATTCCTTTGTTCATCCAACCATCCATTTTTGCTATAAAAGGATATTAATTTCAACTCAGCTGCTGAATGCAATTATGGCCTATTACAATGATTCTTTTTCTTCAAATAGTGTTGGAACTTTTGTCAAAACTGACATTGCATTCTTGTAAATGGAGGTAATAAGCTTTGTGCCTTCAAACCTTTCTACAGGAAAAAAAGAGGGACACAAAGCTGTGGTAAAAGCCATTGCTTCTTTTTGTAATTGTAAGTGCAGCAACAATTTTTTTCACTACATAAAGAAGAGAGCATTGTAAAAGTTTAAGGTATAAGCAAATACACAGTACTGTAGTGTGTACATGAATAAGATTTTGGGGACTGTGACTTGGCATTATGAGACATTTGTCAAGATGTCAAGATCTGTCACTGCAAACCATACAGCCATGTAGAAGAGGGTCTCTGTGGTGGTAAACTGCCCATGACGCAGTTGGCTGGCAGATCACTACTTTGCATGCCCACGGCAGTGCGTAAGTGCCTGCGTTGTCTGTGGCTGACAAACATACTGTACCAGTGTGGAAATGCAAGCTGCCACATGAAGCACTGTGAATAGTATGTACCCATCCTCTCCTGTCTATCACTCATCATTGCTTACAATAGCACATGGCCCTACCAGCATCAACATGCACTCGCTTACCATGTTGTTTTAGTGGCAAACATTGTCCAGTGATGGATAGTTGAGGTTTTGAATTGCAGTGATGTGCAGTCACAGTGACCATTATCTAGACACTTGAAGACTGAAGAGTTATTGAACTGTGGCCAGTGATGGAATTTCTGCAATTGTGCATTTGTGAGCTCAAATTCACATTTGCATACTGTAAATGGTCCTTGATGTATCTACAGCATGTGAGTACGGTTTCAGCAGTGTTGCTTTTATTGAATACGTTTAGCATGTTGTAAACCTTCCCAACTCACACTTTAACACCTAGAAAAGACATAAATCAGTTCTTTTCTACTGACTGACATTTGTGTGTTTTTCTACTCCTGTAGATATGCATAATTGCTGAAGCCATTAAGTAATTGTGCAGGGAGGGCACATGACCGCCACAGAGTGCCATGCTTTCTAAGAATGTGGGCCACTGTGAATTGTAGCACATCAAGTCCATTAAATCCTTGCCAGGGCATTACTAATGCAAACATGTTAACAAAAACTGTTGCACTGGGGTGTGTGTGTGTGTGTGTGTGTGTGGAGGAGGGGGTGGGGTGGGGGGTAGCTTGTCTGAGTGACTAACATATTTCATATGTGACCAAGGGAAAACCATGAACAAATGTGATTCCACTTCTTTATTGTCTCATCCAATTAATCGGTTGATGTAGGATTGCTACCGAATAAGTCAATGGGACTATTTATCTGCTGTACCAAATGAGTACTTTGGCTCAGGATTAAATAAAAAAAATCCTTAAAAAATGACAGCAAAGGATTAGATGGGCCCAAATTCTGAGGATAAGTGTCACTGCAGAATGATTTGTACTTACATATTTATTACTTGTAATCACTAGCTTTCCTTATTTCTGATTGGCACACAACTGTTTGCTTTTATGCATGATTAATTTTTTATATTATTTTTCATCATACACAACAACGTACTGACCTCCATTAGTTCTACATGATATAGGCTAATAAGCATACCACCATCCTCCTCAGTGTGAAGCCCTTCCAAAGATGTGCTGCCATTGAATGTCTGAAGTCTATCTTAAGAGGGATAAGTACAGCTCCAGTCATCTCTGAAGAGTCCAACATCCCTTTTATCCATGCTTGAACTCCAAACAATTCTGCCTCTACAACAATAATCCAATAATGACTTTCATAATGTATGAAAAAGAATTTCTTTGCGTATATGTAGGTTCAGAAGCATTTTCATTGGTTCAAGCTTCAGGTATCAGGTCACCTCAAGTACCTATTAATAATCACAGTCCTACTTGAGACGGTCTATATGGCCACACAGTCTCATTCGTTTGTGGATTGATCTATTGTGGGGTAATCACCACATAATTTTATGCGCACCTTTAAAATGTGCACCGGGGCACGTCATGGTCCTTGGGGTGGGCTCGGTAATCAAGGTGCATAATCGCATGGCGGTAATGGCAATCAGGCTTAGCAGATTAATTCCTCGGATCATACATCAGCCAGTTGGTCCTGTATCTGATCATGAAGAAGGGTGTAGGTGGTCTGGAGAGTGCAGGTGATTAAAAAGAAGAGAACCATTTCAGTGAGAAGGTGCTCGTTATGCAAACATTTTAAAGTGCCTAATTTTTTTCTTTTGCTCTGGCTCCTAAATTCTTCATTTGTATTACTGATCAGGAAAAGCACAAAAGAGGGGAAAAACTGTTTTCCTTTCTCCTTCATAGCTAGCAAGTCAACTCCATGTCAAGGAGCCTGATCTACCACTTTTATCACGAGCACAACATATCTTCATCAAAGGTATATGCTGCACCTGAAGTGAATGAAAAGCAGCGAACATACCCAGGTTAGATGATTGACTTTATAGTAATTCAGTTACTCTGGAAAATTTACAGCTGCCCTTAGAGCATTCCAGTTTTAGGCAATGTATAATACTGCAGCAGCACTACTGTTTGTTTACTGTGGAGAGCTCCAGGAATCTGAAATGCCATTGGATATAGTCATTTCAGTGCATGTAAACATGTTTATAAATATACATAAATTTCTTTTAAACCTCATGGATTGAAAGATTAATATGTTCGATGCTTGTTTCTTCAGGTTAATATAGCAACAGGGTGCTCTTACATAGTTTCAACATAAATGTACATAAATAATAAAAGATTTAAAGCAAATTTGCTGAGTTTAATTATTAATAATAATAAACATGTAACAAACAAACTACTGTGTAATGGTAAAGGGGTTGTTTGTAGTGATGAACGAACAGGGAATTATCCTTCAGTTATTTTGGCATCTTTCAGTTCACCGATTTGGCTTTCAAAGCCACTATCACCATGCTAATAGTATTTTTACAGCCACAGCATACAGCTGTTTTCTACAATACAGCCCTAAAAGTACTTTCCCAGCTCAGCATAAAAACGCAGACAGCTAGATTGCAGTTAAAAAGTGATGTATTACACACACACACACACACACACACACCCATATATATATATGTGTGTGTATATATATATACGTGTGTGTGTATGTGTGTGTATGTATGTGTGTACAGCCATCCATCCATCCATACATACATACAGTGAATTCCACTTACTGTCAAAGAAAGAGGAACATTTCTCAAAGGAGAATCAGACATCTGAAAACACCAACCAGGAACAGGATGTGATTAGCTATCAGTACAGACTATAAGAAGCATACAAGCGTGCACTTTATGCCTTTATCCAAACATCCAAGTCAACTCATGAGATTCCAGTTTATGACACTGGACAACTGGAGCTGTTTGGAGTCATGAATCAGCAATGTGTCTGGCTTAAGAAAGGTAAAGCCTATGTGTCAAAAAGACTGATGTTTTGCTGCTGCAGTAAATGAGAAAGTTCACCATGTGACTGGCATTTTGGAATCAAAATGCCAAGGCCATATTGCAAAACGTAATACCCTCAGTGCATTAATTGAATACTGGTAATCACTGGACAGCAACTCAAAGCAGTCAACCAAAGAGTGATTCAGGAATTGCTCCTCAGATGTCCTTGACTGGCCTGGAACTGAATCCTACTGAAAGTCCTTGGTGGTATATAAAGCTGTGGCAGCAAGGAAAACAAAGGATATTAAAATCTAAAAGGTAAAATCTCAAAAGGAGAGTAGCTTGTGAGAAAACATTTATCAGTGGTCATAACAGTGAGAGGATATTGTTATTAACTGTTGACTTTGCAGGGTGAGTAATCTGGCTTTTGAGCTTTTTTTCAGAGAAAATATTCCTTATTTTTAGTAGTATTAGTAAGCTTAACATCATATTCTCAAAAAAACCTCTAATATGCACTTGGAGCTTTCTCTGGCTGTTAAACAGATTTACATTAATATGCTTTCATTACATTTTATTCAGATCACTAGAATAGTTAATTAACACTTCTGATAGCAACTTGATGAGATGATATTCTGTCAGCAACTTTATTCTGCTCCCTAAATGTCAGGCTTCAGATTAATTGTATTAAAATATATAAAAATATAAATAAAAACATACGTATCAGGATCCCTGTTCCCCATGGTTCTGACCTGCCTTTCTCTCTGTCTATCTCTTCTGTCAGGCATGGGTGTGGGCAATTAATAATCATACTTAGTCTCTAGGAGTGGGCTTGGCATGGGTGGAGTTAGGTCTCCACACCTGAGTTTCATATTCATCAGCATAAGAGCCTGGCTGTGCTCTCTAGTCTCCACCCAAACATTAGCTACTAATAAATGAAGTAAGCCAGGCCACGTCTTGCTTCTTTTTGCTAACGTCATTTTGTACCTTCAAGTTTATTCAGTTCTACTATCCATTCTCTTCAGTACCTGCTTTGCCTGCCCGGATTCCTTTAAGTATCCTGACTGACTTATTCTCTTGACCTGTGAACTGGGACTCTGAATGCAGTTCCCTCAGATCTGTTGCATCTGAATATAGACTCTGGCCCAAAAGGACTTCCATGCCCCATCTGAAGCCATACTCCGGTGAGTTAGGAAAATGTTGATAGTTTCTCCTCCAGTGCAATCTGTTATTCACCTCTACCACTCCCCCACCTGTCACCTTCACTGCTGACCAAATCCAGAGACAGCTTATGAGACTCCATTCAGGCAAGTCTGCGGGGCCTAATGGTATAAGCCCAAAAGTTCTCAAAGCTTGTGCTTTCCAGCATTGTAAAATAATACAGCACTTTTTCGAGCGGAGCCTTAATCTAATAAAGGAACAGGTCATGCCTTGTGCCTGTGCCAAAGACGTCAGATCCCAGTGACCTTAAGGACTACAGACCCGTGGCACTTACATCAGACATCATAAAGACAATGGAGAGACTCATATTGGATTAGCCCATAGTCAGCACCCTAATGGATCCTCTCTAGTTCACCTACCAGCCCCGACTTGGAGATGAGGACACAATTATCTACCTGCTCAACTGTGTCTACACCCACCTGGACAAGCCACTGAGCACTGTGAAGGTCATGTTCTTTGACTTCTCCAGTGCATTCAACACCATCAGACCGGTTCTACTGGGTGAGAAGCTGACAGCAATACAGGTAGTCAGAAATACCAGAGCCCCGCAGGAGCCTGTTCTCTCTTGGTTTCTCTTCACTCTCTACACCAAAGACTTTAACTACTGCACAGACACCTGCCACCTTCAGAAGTTTTCTGATGACTCTGCAGTAGTGGGGTGTATCAGAGAGGGTGATGAGGATGAGTACAGGACTGTAGTTGACAACTTTGTCATGTGGTGCCAACAGAACCATCTGCAGATTAACATGATTAAGACTAAAGAAGTGGTTGTGGACATGAGAAGGACAAAAACACCAGAGACCCCTGCTTCCATTAATGGGGTCTGTGTGGGGATAGTGAAGGTCTACAAATACCTCGGTGTTTACACTGACAATAAATTGGACTTCACTAAATACACAGATGCCATCTACAAGAAGGCCCAGAACTGTCTCTACTTTTTGAGATGACTCAGGTCCTTCAATATATGTCAGAGGTGTCACCTTGACAGAGGTGTCAGAGAGGAGGATACTGTCCAAGTTAAGGACAATATTGGACAATCCTTCACACCCTCTCCATGATGTACTGGAAGGACACAGGAGCACAGTTAGCAGCAGACTTATTCCACCAAGATGCACCACAGAACACCACAGGAAATCATTCCTACCACTGGCCGTCAAACTCTATACCACCTCACCATGACCCTTTAACATTTTTACATTGTAAATATTTATAGTTTGCATTTTGTACAGTGTTTAACTTTAGAGTTATTTATGCTACATGTGGCAATTCTTACAGTTTTTAAAAAATATTTTAATCTTAATTTTCTTACCTCTCAAATTTATATCAACTGCCTTTCAAATTTATATTTATTTATATATGACAGAGTGTCTGCAGCAAAATACAATTTCCCCCCTGGGATTAATAAAGTTTTCTAATTCTGATTCTGACTCGATCAATTGACTCAGAAATATGCTTCAGACAAGGCCAAGATCACTTACATTACAAACTTGTTAAATCGGAGGGCTTGCAAGTGAGTGCAGAATGTACTGTCACAGGATGGAACTATCCCATGCAAACTGTTCGAGGATACATTTAGAGAGCTGTTTAACCATTCCTTGGATTCTGATGACACAGGTGTTCCCATTCTCAGTCTATGACGGGAACAGCATAGCATTGCTGATTTCTGCATTGCTGCTGTGGAGTCCAGCTAGGATGACTAAACTCTAAGAGGAGTTTTCCGGAGGAGTTTATGTTAGCAGCTGAAACATGAATTAGCCACCGGGGATGAATCTACTTCTTTAGACTCATTTGTTCCTCTCTATCAAGATTGATGATTGGCTAAGGGAGTGCCACCAGGAATGAAACTATAAATTCCAGCTCTCCTTGAGGCCCTGCACGCACCTTCTGCTTCTGGGTCGCAGAGAGTCAGCATCCTCAACTCTGGAGAGTAAACAAGGCTGCTTTCTGGAGACAATGCAGTTGAGCTGTGTTCAGCTCTCTCAGGAGGAGCAACAAAATGAGTGTTTCTATTGTGGCCAGGCTGGCCATTTTGTGGCTCAGCAGCCAAAAGAGTACGGGTATTGGTGGGTCAGATTAAAATAAATCCCCTACCTTGGCTAGTTTTGCCTGCCAAGCTCTGTTTTAACCCGGATTCTATTGAAATTTTGGCACTCGTAGAGTCTGGGACAGAGCAAAGTTTAATCAAAGCTAAGTTAGTATTCCCAGTCCGCTGCTAGTTCTTGGATACACTTGGTTAAAAATACATAGTCCTTTAACTGGTTGATTAAAAGGGCAGGTTTTGGAATGGAGTCTTCAGTGTCATTTGGAGTGCTTCAAGTCTGCTACATCGCCAATTCCCTGTCTGCTGGCATAATTTGTCCTCCTTCATGTCCTGTTGGCACTGGTCTTTTCTTTGTGGGTAAAAAGGATGGTACCCTGTAACCCTGTAACCCTGTCAACTATCGTGGACTAAATAATATCACAGTAAAGAATATGCAACCATTGTACTGATTAATTCTGCTTTTGAACCCCTCCAGGAGGCCAGTTTTCACCAAGCTGGATCTACAAAACGCTTGTCATCTGTAAGGGGGATGAGTGGAAGACAGCATTCAACACATTTTGAATATTTGTTTATGCCATTTGGTGTCATGAATGCCCCAGCTGCTTTCCAGGCTCTGGTGAATGATGTGCTTCATCTACCTAGATGACGTCCTAATATTCTCCCCCAACTTGGAGGAACATCGTCAGCATAGTATTACAAAGACTTCTCAAAAATAAGATGTTTATGAAAGCCATAAATCGCAAGTTCCATGTGAACGCCATAAATTTCTTGGGCTACATTATGGAGACTGTGCATTTGAAGGCGGACTCTGGTAAAATCAAGGCAGTGGTGGAGTGATCTAAACCTACGACTAGAAAGTAGTTAAAATAGTTCCTTGCCAATTTCTATCGATGGTTTATCCTTCAGTAAAGTAAAATAGTGGCTCCAGCAACTTGTCTCACTTCTTTCAAGGCTGCTTTTGAGTACGATGACACTGCGGACTCTGCCTTCATCACCCTAAAAGAGAAATTCACCATAGCTCTGAGTGTGGATCACCCTGATCCCCAGTTCAGCAAGGAAGTGGGTGCCTCAGATTCTGGCATATGTACAGTATTATCAAAAATGCACTTTGGCTGCACTTGGCCCTTATTTTTTAAAATGGATGCCCTTCCTAATGCAACCCTCCATGGGGAGAGGGACTTGTGTCTCTACCTGTAATCAAACCAGGGACCTTAAGCTTGTAAGGCAAATGTGTAAACCACTACACTAATCATTAACATTAAGATACATCCCGATGCTTTCTTTTATCGTCGTCTTTCTCCTACAGAGCAGAATTATGATGTGGGCAATCAGGAGTTGCTAGCTGTTAAGATAGTGCTCAAGGAATGGAGTCACTGGCTAGAGGGAGCAGAACAGCAATTCGTAGTATGAAAAGAAAACAAAAACCTTGCCTATCTCCAGTCAAACAAGAGGCTAAACTCACATCAGGCTTGTTGGGCTTGGTCTTATAGCAGATTTAGTTTTTACATTACTTATCAGCCAGGGTCCAGGAATGTGAAACCAGATGCTCTGTTAAGACAGTTCTCTTCCACAGAGGCTGCAGAGAAGCCAGAACCCATCCTCCCTGCTTCCTGTGTTGTAGGGTCTTTAACATGGGAGATAGACACAGCCATCCAAAAGGCACCGGTTAGTGAGCCTGATCCAGGAGGAGAGCCTCCCAACTAGCAGTATGTCCCCAGACCTGTAAGGTCACAGGTATTGCAATGGGTTCACACTGTTAAATTGAACTGTCATCCTAGTGTGTATCATATGATCTCTTTTCTGTGCAGGAGCTTCTCATGGCCTACCTTAGAAAAGGACATACTTCCTTACATCTCAGCCAGCTCCATATGTGCCTTTAACAAAGGGTACAAATTGCCTTCTGTTGGGCAGCTCTAGCTGCTACTTGTGCCCAGCCATCCTTGGTCTCAAATCACCTTGGATTTCATCACTGGGTTACCACCCTCAAATGGTAATTCTGTCAACTTGTCCATCATAGACAATTTTTCTAATGCTGTAGATTTTGTGGCTCTTCCCAAGCTCCCCATAGCTCTTCAAACAGTAGATCTCTTGACGCTTGTCTTCAGGCTCCAGAGAATCCCTTCCGACTTGGTCTCAGACTGAGGTCCTCAGTTCACTTCCCAGGTAAGCAAGACCTTTTGTACTGCTCTTGGTGCCAAAGTCAGTCTCTCACCAGGATATCACACACAGTCACATGGTCAAACAGAAAGAGCTAATCAGGAATTAAAGGCAGCCTTACATTATGTAGCATCTTCCAACCTAGCTACTTGGAGTTCTTACTTACCTTGAATAGTGTACCCATGTAAACATGATGACCTTGTCTACCACTAGCCTATTACCCTTTGAGTCCTTTTTTAGGCTACCAGCCCCTGCTGTTCCCATCACAGGAGGGAGAGATCGTTGTCCCTTCCATACAACATCACCAGTGCCCTGCCAGAGAGTTTGGAGAGCCACAAAGGTGGTATTAATGAGGATGGCAAAATGGAACAAACAGTGGGTGGATCACCACAAGGTTGTGGGTCTTGTCTCCACGCCAGGTCAGAAAGTTTAGCTTTCCACCAAGGATGTGCCCCTTAAAACAGAGTCACAAAAACTCTACAAAATTCATTGGACCTTTTGTGATTGATAGTCTGGTCAATCCTGTCTCAGACCACCTCAAGTTACCTAGTTCCATGAAGAGACACAAGGTTTTTCATGTTGCATCAGTCATCACCAGTCCTTTGTGCCATCTACAAATACAGGTTAAAGCACTATCATGCAAAAAAGAAGCCATATGTGATCATGATCCAGAAACACTGTGATATGCTCTGGGCCAAAATTCATTTAAAACTAGGCTGAGGTAAAGTGGAAAATTATTCTATAGTCAGATGAATTGAAATTCAAAATTCTTTTTGGAAATTATGGACACTGTGGCCTGTGGGCTAAAGAGGAGAGGGGTGCCTATGGTACTGGCAATTTACACACCTGGAAAGGCACCATCAATACTGAAAGGTGTGTATATATAGGTTTTAGAGCAACATGCCTGCTCCCCTCCAGACAATACCTTTTTCAGGGAAGGCCTTGCATATTTAAGCAAGAAAAATATAAATTGCATACTGTAGCTATTACAACAACATGCCTTTGTAGTAGAAGAGTCCAGATGCTGGACCAGCCTGCAAACCAGACCTTTCACCAGTTGAAACATCTGGAGCATCATGAAATACAAAATACCACAAAGAAGACCCAGGACTGGAATTTTCTTTCAGACAAGAATGGGACAACATTCATCTCCTGTAGGTCCAGCAGTTGGTCTCTTCAATTCCTAGAAGGTTACAGACTGCCTTTAAACAAAGAAGGGATGCTACACAGTGATAAACGTGGTCTTGTCTTACTTTTTTGAGGTGTGTTGCTGCCATCAAACTGAAGGTGAGCTAGTATTTTTTTATGAAATAGTAAAATGTCTCACTGTCAAAATTTGAAGTTTTCTATTTTCTTTGGTGAATCTAATATTGGTTTATACGATTTGTATATCATTGTATTGTGTTTCATTTATATTTTACATAGCACCTCAACCTTTTTGGATTTGGGGTTGTACAACAACACAGACTTGATTAGCTTTTCCATTCTCTCTCTATAGTAATGCCACACTGACCGTGATCCAATCTGCGGTGGATGGCTTTGACGGCAGGAGAACAGTATAAAACATTAACCATTAATCTTGAACAATTGGTGGCAGCTTAAATTTGTCATGCTATACCGAGGGTGATGAGCACCTTGAGGACATCCCAGCAAAGCTGGAAATATGAACTTCCTAGCACAAATACTTACTGTAGCTGTGTGTGGAGGAAATCAACTAAAGGTGCATATATAAAGTAGCTGAAAGCATCCTGGATTGGCAGTAATAACTCTGAAGGAAGTTTGTGCTTGCATAAAAATGTCTGCCATGCTATTACTTGTTGCAAATATCTAGAAATCAGCTGTCACATTAGCATGCGAGCACCTGGCAAATTACCTCAAACAAAAAGATCTGTAAAATCTATGCAACATCAACATATATACACCACACAACAGTTAACCTCTCTTCCCTTAAAATAGTTTACTATATGGACATATGTCCAGTTGAGCTGCAAGTGATTACTTTAGTGCTTTGACATTTGCAACAGCAGTAATGAGGCATGTCTCTGACAGCCGTGTCACTACCAGCAGCCTATGTCTCAGCTGTTCAGTTCAACACTGGGAAGAAGGCACACTGTGGCCAAATACTGGCACTCTTTCTAGATAATGATGGCTCACCCATAGAGAAGCAGAAAGAATGTGTCGAAGTCTGAGAAAACTGTGCTCATGTGTGGTTCAGTAAGAAAAAGAAGTGAGTGGGGAAGGCCGATTGAGTTTGAAGTGTGTGTTTGTGTGTGTGTGTGTGTATATGTATACATGTCTGTCATTGCCAAGATGGAATCAGAGACTGGGAGAGAGGAGGCTGGGCTGGGACATGAAGACTAGTAGTGTAAAAATGAGTGGGCTGAACATGCTCATACAGTGCACCCTCCCGTCAAGCAGGGCGACGATTTGCATGTGCACACCAGCCGCAACGCCAACTACAGTACCTATTCTGCATCTAAATTAACCAGCAAAATCAAGCGTGGCTCTTAGGAGCTCCATGAAATGTATGCAAAACGTAGCTACTTCAGCATTAGCAGCTTGCGTTCTCTGCCACCGCTGTTGTTTTAATACCTGCTGAATTCTGACAGTTGTGGATTGGAGCCATTAGGAAAGAATAACTGAGAACAGAAATGCCCATTACTTTTTGTCAGGTACATAAGTGGCCTAAATCATACAGAGGTGTTTTGGACATTATGATGAGATCAGGTTTTCTTCATGCAGATGACTAGTATAAAATATAGAGACATTTATTATGGAACAACTTGATATCAAGGAGAAGAGCGATGAACACATGTTACAGCGAGTATGGTCATCCAGTTCTGAAGTTTATCCATCCACACAGTTTTCTGCCAGATGAGGGAACTCACTTAGTGTCTGCACTGTCAACAAGCAGCTCGGCTGGCCTTGAGGCGCTTTGTAGAGGCAACACAGACAGTGACAAACAGAAACCAGTCTGGTCATCATTCTCCAAAAGACTCATGTCTGACTGAACATTTCAGGCCTCCCCAAAACAGTGAGACCTCATCAAATGGGGGCAATAATCTGAAAAATCCCCTCAAAAGGGAATCATACAGTATCTGTTTATACATTTTAAAACCGCTTATTTGTGTGGTTTTTAAATTTTATTTTCTAATTTACAGAATTTAATTTGTGGCAGTGGTTCTGAACATTTTTCATCTGATGTACCCCAGATGGCCTGTTGGATTAATTTGAGTAGCCTAACCCTACATCAGGAGCAACTCTCATATTTAAATGTGTTTTTTCATTTTAACATTTTATTGACCAGAGCTACTTATTCAGTAGTGTAGATTTAACTATTACTTTTAACTGCTTATTTCTAACTCTTAACCACTTTATAAATTTTCAGAATATTTTTAGATAATTTAACTATTCATGGAATACTTTCAGTGCACCCTTTACTCTAAATATATTTAGCCTAAAGTTATCAACATAACTTTAGGCTAAATATATTCAGCAGCTTTTAATACAGCTTGATTTCACAGGTTCTCACATTAATCTTAACTAGTATTCATAGCATTAACTAACAGCTTAATCACTTTTAACTTTAGCCATACTTGTAACAGGGTATTTTAACAAGACTTGTCTATGTTTATCCTTTAACCCAGCCCCAGGGGCCCACAAGCCAGTGTACTCCTAGTGCCAGTCCCAAGCCTGGGTAAATGGTGAGGGTTGCATTAGGGAGGGCATCCGGTGTAAAATCTTTTGCCAAATCAAATATGCAGATTCACAATACAACTTCCATCCCGGATCGGTCACCACTCGGGTTAACAATAACCGACTTCTGTGCCATTAGCCAACAGGGTGCCGGTGGAAACTATGCTACTGTTGGCCGAAGCCCAAGCAGGGGGAGAGGGGGAAAGCGAAAGAAGAGAAGGAAAGGTAAGAGGATGGAGAGGAGAGGAGAGACTTTAAATTTAGGGACTATGACTGGTAAAGGGAGCTGGCTGATATGATGGAGATAAAGAATGTAGATATATATAGTGTGTGCAAAAGACCAGGTGGAAGGGAAGCAAGGCTAGGAACATCGGAGGTGGATTCAAACTGTTCTGCTATGGCGTATATAGGAAGAGGAATGGAGTAAGAGTAATCTTGAAGGAAGAGTATGTGAGGAGCATTCTGAGGTGAAGAGAGTGTTGAACAGAATTATGACTTTGAAGCTGGAAATTGAAGGTGTGTTGCTGAATTTTGTTAGCGCATATGCCCCACAAGTTGGATATCTACAAGAGTGGAGGAAGGTGCACACAGGTGGACCATATCTTATAGAGGAGGTGCAACCTGAAAGAGATAGGAGACTGCAAGGTGGTGTCAGGGGAAAATGTAGCTAGGCAGCATCAGATGGTGGTCTGTAGGATGACTTTGGAAACCAAGAAGAAGAAGCGAGTGAAGGTAAAGCCCAGGATTAAAGTTGAAGAAGGATGAATGTTGTTCAGAGTTCAAGGAGAAGCTGAAACAGGCTCTGGGTGGTCTGAAGAGTTACCGGATGACTGGGAAAGTGCAGCTTAGATTGTGAGGGAAACATCCAAAAAGGTATTTGGCATGTCCTCTGAACAGAGGAAAGAAGACAAAGAGACTTGGTGGTGGAATGAGGAAGTACAGGAAAGTATTCAAAGGAAGAAAGTAGATGGGAGTACTGGGAGTCTAGGCGCACAGCAAAGAGAGAAGTGGCAAAGGCAAGGGAAAAGGCTTATAGTGTTTTGTATGAGAGGCTGGACACCAAGGAGGGAGGGAAGGACTTGTATCAATTAGCTAGACAGAGGGACCGAGCTGGAAGGGATGTGCAGCAGATTAGGATAAGGATAGAGATGGAAATGTTTTATCAAGTCAGGAGAGTGTTTTGAGAAGATGGAAGGACTACTTTGAGGAGCTGATGAATGAGGAAAATGAGAGAGAGAGAGGAGGTCAGATGGAGGGAAGACAGTGAATCAGGACGTGCAGAGTATTATTAAGGAGGAAGTGAGGGAAGCTATGAAGAGGATGAAGAGTGGAAAGACAGTTGGTCCAGATGATATACCTGTGGAAGTATGGCGATGTCTGATGGAGAAGTATAGAGAAGGTCAGAAGGAGTTGCACTGTGTCTTTGTGGATCTTGAGAAAGCATATGATAGGGTGCCAAGAGAGGACCTGTGGAATTGTATGAGGAAGTCAGGAGTGGCAGAGAAGTGTGTGAAGGTGGTGCAGGACATGTATGTGGACAGTGAGACAGTGGTGTTGTGCAGTAGGAGTGACAGATGGGTTCAAGGTGGGGTGGGATTACATCAGGGATCAGCTCTGAGCCCCTTCTTGTTTACAATGGTGATGGACAGATTGACAGATGACGTCAGTCAGCACTATGATGTTTGCAGATGACATTGTGATCTGTAGTGAGAGTAGGGAGGAAGTGGAGGAGAGCCTGGAGAGGTAGACGTATGCACTGGAGAGAAGAGGAATGAAAGTCAGTAGAAGCAAGACAGAGTACATGCATATGAATGAGAGGGAGGCAGGTGGAATGGTGAAGGTGCAAGGAGAAGAGGTAATGAGGGTGTAGAAGTTTAAATACTTGGGATCAACCATCCAAAGCAACAAACAGAGCACAAGAGAGGTGAAGAAGAGAGTTCAGGCAGGGTGGAGTGGGTGGAGATGAGCGTCAGGGGTACTTTGTGTCAGAAGGATAGCAGCAAGAGCGAAAGGGAAGG
>VUQH01039033.1:0-15802 GCA_015106775.1 Etroplus canarensis
GTGTGTAAGATGAAATAGGTTGTTTAAGTGGTAACTGGAGCACAGTAAGGCTGTAAGAGATGATTGTTGGACTGAACCCTCTTCCAGAGCCACCCAACTGGGTTTAACAGAGGACCTATGCATCCAGTATAACAATGGCCTAATATTTGCAGGACAATAGTAGTATAGAAAATTAGGAAGTGACAAACCGCCCTGTGATCAGGGTAATTGTAAAGTTTCTATCCGAATCCGTGGTTGTTTTCTATTCCATAAAAAAACTAGACATCTGGCTATTCAGATTACAGAAGAAGGATTTTGTCAAAAAGATGGGAAGGGATTGGAACATGTAAAGGAATTTCGGAAGCACACACATCTTTATGGAGTTAACCCGTCCTCCTAGGGAGAGGGATAGGGTGTCCCATCTGTTTAAGTCCTGCTTTAGTTTAGAAAGCAAGGGTTGATAGTTAAATATATTCATACGTATATTCACTGTTTCTGTGTATCCAACTGTGTGACGTATATACACTTATGCTATACCCTATTGCCACCTACGCTACACATTGTACATCTGGTATATATGTACATATATTTACATTTATTGTTCATGTTCATATTTAAGTATACTTAACAGAGTGTCTGCAACATAAGTAATGTCCCCCCGGGGATTAATAAAGTATTCTGATTCTGATTATGAAGACCAAATGTAAACATTGCACAAAACAAGCATGACACACAGCACTGATGGAGCTAGTCACTGGATAGAAAGTGCAGTTTTACTCACATGCTTTTATGTGTAGCATCCATATTTACTTCTGTCAACACAGCGTGCCGCATGTGACGTCACGCTTTCTTCTGCACATACACATCAAATTCAGGGCCAGAGACTGTTCACCCTGGAGCCTGATGGCAGTCGCATTTAAATTATAATGTCAACCATCATGCAAAGAAATCGGATCTCAGCAAAAGATCAGAATTGCCTATAGTGCAAACAGCGTTAGTGACATCTAGCCTGCACACCCACACACACATAAGAGAGAAAGACAGAAGTTGAAGAGCAAGAGAAGGATAGAGGAGAGTCCGCAACTGGAGGACAGGGGACCATGACAAGATCGTATTCCCCCTATACCTGCTTCTCTTCATTCATTCTGTTTGATCAAGAATGAATTTATAATCCTTCTCCTCATATATAAATTCTTGAATAATCAGGCACCATCTTATCTTAAAGACCTCATTATACTGTATTTTCCCAATAGAGCACTTCACCCTCAGATTGCAGGCCTACTTGTGGTTCCTAAAGTTTCTAAAAGTAGAATGGAAGGCAGAGCCTTCAGCTATCACGCCACTCTCCTGTGGAACTAGCTCCCAGTTTGTATTTAGGAAACATACACCCTCTCTACATTTATGATGATATATAACTTTCCTTTTTGAAAAAGTTTGTAGTTAGGTCTGGATCAGGTGACCCTGAACCATCTCTTAGTTTTGCTGCAATAGGCTTAGGCTGCTGGGGGACTCCCCATGATACACAGAGTACTTCTTCTTCACCCACCTCTTTTCATTCTCGTGCATTAAACTGCCACTACATGTCCTTAAAATTCTTGTCTCTCCCATAGTCTATTATGTCCTTGTCTCTGCATCCTCTTCTTTTTTCTCTTCTTTCATTCTTTCCTCACCCCCAAACCGGTCAAGGCAGATGGCTGTCCCTCCCTGAGCCTGGTTCTGCTCGATATGTCTCTTCCTGTTAAAAGGGAGTTCGTCCTTCCCACCTTTACCAAGTGCTTGATTATAAGGTATAGTCTAATTTTTGGGGTTTTCTTGATAATATTATGCAAATTCTCCCCTGCCATTGATAAAGTATTCTGATTCTGATTAATATTGTAGGCTATTGCACTTACAGTATAAAGCACCTTGCAGCAACTTTTGTTGTGAATTGGTGCTATATAGATAAAACTGAATTGAATAGATGTGTTGCCCCTCTGGCTGTGTGTTTTCTCCATGTGCTTTATTTATTTATGTGTAGATAAATAGAGAGAGAGATAGAGCCAGTAGTAAAAAAAGCCTGACTGAGTACTTTGCATTTGATAGAAGTGTGGTTTGGCTTAGGCACCAAAGTGTTACCATTATATTTTTACTTCATTATTTACACCACTAATTAACATTGTTTTAAAGACTTTACAGAATTTTTTATTAATTCATAAATTATGACCTATGGTTATAAACTCATTTATCCAACAATATTTCAGATACTTCAACTTAGCTTCTTTTGAGTTTTGCAAAATTAAACCGTTTAGCCATGGCACTTCTGCTTTTGCTAATTTAAGTAATATTATTCTCATTTTTTCAGTGTTTGATTTAGTAAAATGATGAATGTAGCGTTTTATATTTGAAAGTTTTCAAGGAACCTTTTGTTTAAGAAGGAATATTTGACACTAAAACCTGTCTACTAGCAGCTTTGTAACAAACACAAAATGTCAGTAGTACTAATACAAGCCAGATGAGCTTGAGGTTTTTTCTCCAATTTTACTTCCTTAGAGAAATCATAAAAATGTTATTATGGGGAGACTTTATCATTGAATGTCATAGTTTCTATTTCTGTGATCATCAGAGAGATTGCGCTACTTGAGGAAAAATGAGAGGGCAATTAATGTGTCAAGTTCTTAAAAATTTCAAAGAAAGCTATAATAAGATAAAACTTTGCCAGGTTAAAGATAATAGGAAAGGTTAGACGATAAAAGGGTAACACTGTGATCTTTATGGGTATTCTTGAATCCCCAGTCTCTTCGCCCACACACTGGCTCCCTCCATACTTTTCAAATCCCCATGTATAATGAAGACCACATAGAGGATACATTTCTGCTGCCAAGACACTGCTTTTAAAATGAATTAAGCCTTGGAATAATTTAAAAATGGCAAGAGCTGCACAGATGAAAAAATGCCCAAAGGAAGACAGAGACCTCAGCATCACCTACAGAAGAATAAACGTAGATTTAACACAAAAATAATAATCTTACTACGTGGTTGCATAAACTTATCCTGAGGCAAGCATGTGCACCGAATGGCAGCAGTCCAGATCTCTTGGGCTGTAATAACTCTGTACTACTTAAAGCTCAATCAGTTTGAATGTTCAGCCTGCAGTGCATCCTATAAGGCGTGCAGGTTCACATGGAGCAGCTGCATTTCTCTATTCTGCTGGCTACACTATTAAATATTTGCCTTATCTTTTCTTTAAGGCTCATATCATCTCAAGTGTGGCTCGTCATGGAGCAAAACCCCATTTTGGCTGTAAATTTTTACAACTTACTTAACCACACACATTCTCTTCCTCCCCCCTTTCTTCCTGCTCTCTCCCCCATGTCTCTTCTTCCCTCTTTCTCTGTCTTTCCATTCTTCTCTCTCCAGCTTCCTGTGCTCTCAGAAGAGGATGATAAGTATAATCAGAAGTGACTGGTTCAGCTGCTTGCACTGCCTGAGCTACAGAGACCGATGTATTCTCATGATATCCAGGCACAGTTGTAAATGCCAGAGCACAGTCCGCACAAGATGGTCTCACAAACACACACACACACACACACACACACACACACACACAAACGCACACACACGTGCATGTGCACACAGAAATATGCACACAGTCACTCTGCAGCTACTGCATTTTGCATGTCATTTGTTGCTAAAGTGTCATTAACATGAGAATACTTACAACAGAAGGCAGTTAGAGATCATTTTTGCAGCACTAGAGACAGGCTCTGTCTCCAGGGAGAAAACTCTGCCTAACTGACTTTGTGTAGTCTTTCTCCAGTAGTTGGCATCTTTATTTTCCCACAGTGAACATCCCCTCTGTGCACATTCCTCCATACAGTATGTGTACACACTTAGATCTGCATGACAAACTGCAGGTGTGTGCATGTAAAGTGTATGTTTACATATTCACAATAATTACCTCTCACACTGCCGCTGTACTTGGCTGCAAGCCTCCCACTATGCCATCAAACATCATTAGCCATCAGCAGCATGGGACAAAGAGGCAAAAGCATGACTTGTTTACAGAATGAAATAGCTCGCTCATAGACAGCAGATGAAAATTGACTGCAGGGTTAGTAGACCATTACAATGTAACCATTACCACCTATTTCATTTCTCACTGATCTTCACTGAACAGGGAAAGTGGCATTTAATAGAGAGTATGGATAATAATCAGCCAATAGGATTTTTTTTTTAATTGAAACCTTGAAAACTTGCTTAGATAAAATGTTGCTCACGAGATGCATCTCCCTGTTCAAATGTTGCATATTTTATCTGCAGAGCTGTTCGAAATGGCGCTCCAAAGGAAATCCTGTTCTATCCTCAGAGCAAAATTAGTCGCCAGCAGCTAGATGGAGAGATCTTTGTGTCAACTTGGCACCTGCGCTCAGTATCTGTCATTAGCTATAGGCCACGTATCCTTAGGTTCAATTAATCAGAAGCCCACCTTTGGAGAATTGTGCCCTGGCCCACATTTCAAGGTACCTGCTGCTGTCTGTGCCAGTCGTAATCCTGGCAAAAGACAAGTGGAACAGGTTGGTCTGACTTGGCAGGGGGGCAAGGTGGTGTTAATACAGACTTTTGGAGATGATTTCCTTTGAGGGAGATCCAATCCAGTGTCACAGCATGGTGCTCAGGAAGTGGTCGAGCCTCCAACTGATGGAGTTTCTAATTCAATCTGTTCCAAATCAGCAGGGGAGGGGGTCAGTGTTTGCACCAAGAAGTAGCCTTTCATTCTGCTCTCTGGTCACTGAGGAAATGTAAGGTCTATTGATTTGAGAAGCCAATAGGTAATCAATAATCTTGCTGACAGTGAAAGCATCAGTTCCTCCTTCCTTTTCTCATACATATCCTGCCCGATTCAGCCGTTTGCTATTCAGTGAACTATGCAATATACCTGTGTGTTTGGCATTGTCTGATGCAAGAGAGAATTTCAGACTCATTAGAGTAAACAAGTTAGTGGTTTATTAAGACGTTCTTCTTTGCTGTAACATTCTGATACATTGCTGCCATCTAGTGTTTGTAATTAAGTGCACAGCTTGATTGGCAGGGTGGATTGCAGATGTACTTTTAGTAAGCGTTGTTTGAATAACGTCATCACCATTTGGATCGTTTGAGTAGGAAAATATGTGAAAGTAGTTTCAAACTAATAGAAGAAATCAAAAGAATCAGCTCCTGTGGCCCCAAAGTATCTGTTGAGTTTGGAGGGATGCAGGGTGTTAAGATGAAAATATCATTGTTGTAGTTTATTGTTTTTCTGCTTTATTGGAAGGCAGACAGAGGGAAGAAATAACCTGAAGCAAAGGGAAGAGGCTGGATTTAACATTTAGGGAGCTACTTAGTTGCTCTGATTTAAGTGTTAATTAGAACTTTTGCACATCTTTAATTTCTGGCTGGATCTGCTCCATCTTTAACAAAATCTGTTGTGGTAATGAATCTCATTTATTTTTCATATCTGAAATAAAATTGAATTTTTTTTTGTGAAATCAAGAGTTTAAGCCAGACAACAGACCCTCTGACCTTGTAGAAACTGTGAAAGTAATAAGCCTTAATGGAAGCTCGGTGGGTCTAAACATTTCCTTTTGTTTGCCATATTGGCTTCCACTTCTATAATGAGCCTCTGGGGCTCTCAGGACTTAGATGAAAAAGGTCCATCTTCAGTCTAAAACACCATCGTATGGGACAAGAAAATGTTCTTCGACATCAACAGACTTATTAATACCCAGGTCAGAATAGCAGTTAATAACATCACTATCAATCTACTGTAACTGCAATGAATGTTCAATCTAAATGAAACTCAGTTACTGTCAAATATACAAGCTGTAACATAATAGAGACTCAGTCTTCATTGATGGCCTCTACAGTTTGTAACACTCTGGTCACAAATAAATATAATTATTGATCATGTTTTTACCAGCTGCACTTGCAAATGCTGTTAAAAGCACCCAGCTACTGTAGTTACACCCATCTTCTCCTGGAAAATTACCTAACTGCCACTACTTCTGTTTTCAAACAGCCTCTCCTTGTGCGCCTTTGAGACATGTCAGTTTAATCAAAAAGGAGTATATTGACTTTTATCCTCAAACACTCCTATTATAAATGTCTCTGTGTGGAGGTGTCGGGAATCCTCAAAAGGAATAAATGTTTAAAGGTTTGAGCATTACAATTCCTTCCATTAAAAACCAGACTCTGAAGTGATGACTTTTGATGTCTCTATCAGATAAAACAGGTGTACAGTCATCTGCAGTTGCCAGTAATGGTGTGCGAACTCACATTAAAATTTGAATATGGTGGAGTTGTTTTTAGTGTGAAAATCACAGGCAAAGACATTTTTACTTACAGTTTTAATTGCAGTTACATGAATACATTATTAATCATTTCTCCTTTGATATTCATGCTGCTCCATGTCTGCTTGTTGTTTCCATTTCTTGTTAGCAGTCACAGTGAAGTCTCTTCCACCAGGGAAAAACAGTCACAGATCCCCCAAACTTTCCTCTGGTTTTCTTTATCCTCCACCTGTCTTTCAAAGTTTTTCTTTATCTGTCTTTCAAACGATGACGAGGAGAATCACCTTCATCAAGGTATCGTTTTTCCTCATCTCTAGCCTCTCCTTCACAGATCTCCCTCATTTCCTCCCTTTTCTTTCTGCATGTTTTCCCCCCTCTGTCGTCTTTCAAACCCACCCAAGCTTCTCTCCCTCCATCTCCTCTATTTGCTCGGCTGCCTTCTTTAGCTCATGTTTCAGCTCTGTTTTTATTATTCTTTTCATCCCTCTCTCCTTTCATCTTTTTGAAGATTTCTGAAGTCTTGAGGTCATCAAGAAAACTTTTTTTTCCTCCAACCATTCCTCTCTCTTTCTTACTTCATTCAGCATTCTTCCTCAGTAGTTCCACATCTGTTGTGTTCATCCTCATTTTCCCACAGTTAGGCTTTCACATTCTCATTTTAGACTTTTTTCTTTATTGTGAATTTCTTTGGTGTATCTTTTTCTGCTACTTTTTCTCTTGCTGTTGGCGCTTCACTTATAAAGTAATTTCAGCTTTTCCCAGTGTTTCCGCTGCAGTAGTTTCTTCATTGCCTCTAGTAGTTTATCCTTTGATTGAAGCTAGCCTTTCTATACTGCTCTTTTTTCATCTGCATCCATTGCCATGATTTTCGTAATATTGCTTCATATTCTTTCCGCATATATATTAAATAGCATATTTCATAAGCATAATATAACTGTTTCACTCAATATAATGTATGGTCTTCATTTCCATGGAAACCGAAACAAGGAAATATTTTTTTAAAAATAAGAAAACAAATTTGCTATTTTCCACTCATAAAATAGGTTTCATAAGAAATATAAAACATTAATGTGCTATATATGTTCATTTATGAGACATACAACTGTGCAGATAATTTAGTGTATTGTTCCAATTTTTGTTTAGTTCTACATATCATATTACTCTGCACTCAGGGGGAGTGATTTGTTGCCCATTTTCTTCATTAACAGCTACATCATTTTACCATGAAATAAGAACACCGTTCTGTTGCCTGGAAAAGAAAAATCATAGCTGATGTTTTTCAGCAACAACAAGATAGAAGACAAGATACAATCATGTGCAGCAAACATCTGCAGCTGCTGTGTGATGATCTGTAATTTTCCTCACACTCAGTGGCAGTTTGAAAGTTCACTCAAGGACACAAAAACAAGTCATAGCTGTCCTTGGGCCAAAAATATGCAAGAAGTCTCTCAAATCATTTTCTCGTGAGTTTTCAACGTGACCAAAATAATTACTAATGCATCAATTAGTGAAATTACTCTTGTGTGATACAGTGACACAACTCAGGGCATGTCCAGAGGGTAACAATCACATCCCCACTATACCCCAATGTCCTTGGATTGGAGTTAATCTTGCTATTCCCAACACATTGCATAAGAGCTTAGATAGGGCTAGTGTTGTGATGTCACTTAGCCCATTTAACAAAGTGCTTAAGTAGAGTTTTAAAGTACTTGTACCTCATTTAATGTTGTGAGAGATGGGTTTAAAGGTAGGGGTAGAATTACATCAGTGATCAGCTCTGAGCCCCTACTTGTTTTCCAATGGCAATGGGCAAGGTGACAGATGAGGTCAGACAGGAGGCTCTGCGGATGATGAGGTTTGCACATGACAGTGTAATCTGTAGTGAGAGTAGGGAGCAGGTGGAAGAGAGCCTGGAGAGGTGGAGGTATGCACTGGAGATTAGAGGAATGAAATATAGTAGAAGCAATACAGGATACATGTGTGTGAATGAGAGGGAGGCAGATGTAATGGTGAAGATGCAAGGAGTAGAGGTAGTGAAAGTGGATGAGTTTAAATGCCTGAGGTCAACCATCCAAAGAAACATGCAGTGCACAAAATAGGTGAAGAGAGTGCAAGCAGGGTGGAGCAGGTGGAAGCAAGTGTCAGGGGTGTTTTGTGACAGAAGGAAGCAGCAAGAGTGAAAGGGAAGGTTTACAAGACTGCCATGAGACCTACTGTGATGTATGGTTTGGAGACAGGGGCACTGGCAAAAAGGGGTCCACAGGAGGTAAAGCTGGAGATGGCAAAATTGAAGATGTTGAGATTTTCACTGAAAGTGACCAGGATAGCCAGGATTAGAAATGAGTCCATTAGAGGGACAGCTAAGGACTGAGATGGTTTGGAATCAAAATAAGAGCAAACTGGATGCAAATTTGCATTTTGTACTATTAGTCATATATTTATTATATAAGTCATAAGTCTGTGGTTGCTTAATTTTTTCATTTTCTAAAATAAAAATCTAATTTATTCTGCAATACTTTATAGACACAACTACTTAGCAGTATATATGTAAGTAATATAACCTCCAGCTACGTAATCAAAGTGATGCACACATATTTTAATCAGTAATTATCCTTCAATAGCATAACCTGTATGATTCAACATAGTGAAAACATTTAGCTTAGGTATGCTAAGTGAATTATGACGTTGGAACCTTCAATTATTTAAGGATTATTATTTACTTAAATAAATGGTCTTGTTTCACCACTTTTCCAAAACTGTTTAAGATTCTTGTGCAGGGTCACTTTTAAGCCTAAAACAATTTCCCCCTTGGGATTAATAAAGTATACTTATTTTGATTCTATATTAGGATACAGGGCTGCACATGAGCCTAAAAAATGTAAGTACACTACTCAAAAAATTATATTTAGGAATCACTTAATCATCACAGTATAATCAGTTTAATTTCAAGGATATCTAGCTAGTTACGAAACATAAACCAGTGTTAATCCATTTGACCTGCACCAAAACACCCAAAAGAGAATGGTTTCGCAGGTGGTGGAGCTCTCTGCTTCTGCAATTTCCCCCAAGGAATTAATAAAGTATTCTGATATCCCTTATGACTGATTTTACTCTAGTTTTGCTTTTTTATAGTGTCCTTGTCACTGCATGTTAGCATGAGATGCGCAATTGCAAGAAAGTTTGCCTGTGCCTCCCAGCACAGTCCCAAGAGTGTAGAGTAGATACCAGGAGTTGGGCCATTACACAGAGAAAGTTGGACAGGGCTGTTAAAGGGCATCATCCCAGCAGCAGGACCAGTATCTGTTCCTTTGGGCAAGAAGAAACAGGAGGACTGGCAGAGTCCTACAAAATGACCACCAGCAAGCTATTCATGTTCATGTTTCTGATCAAACTATCAGAAATGGACTACATGATTATGGCATGAGGTTCCAGCGTCCTTTATTGGAACCTGGGCTTATAGCCGGCATCCTGCAGCTCGACTGGCATTCACCCCGAGAACACCAGACCAGGCAGGTCACAGATGAGAGTAAGGTCACACTGAGCACATGTGACAGATGTGAAATAGTCTGATGCCATGGCAAACATTATGCTGCCTTAAACATCATCCAGCATGACTGGTTTGGCAGTGGATCAGAGATGATATGGGAAGGCATATCCTTGGAGGGTCACACAACCCTCTATGTGCTAGCCAACAGTACACTGACTGCTGTAAGGTACCAGGATGAATTCCTTAGACCCACTCTCAGACCTCTTGATAGTGCAGCAGGCCCTGTTTTCATTACGGTGCAGGACAGTACCTGGCGTGGCCAGAGTGTGAGCAGTTCCTAGATAACAAACATGTTGATGCCATTGACTGGTTTATGCATTACCCATACCTTGATCCAATTGAGAACCTCTGGGATGTTGTGTATCAGTACATCTGACGTTCTGAGACTGTCCAGAAGTTCATTTATACTCTGATCCAGATCTGGGATGTCATCCACCATCTCTTCAGAAGCATGCCGAGACACTGTCAGGAGTGCATTCGGGCATGTGTGGACCATAGGCATTACTGAGCCACATTCTGGAGCAAATTGGATCAGCCTGTGATTTCAATTTTTAACTCTTTTTTTTTTTAATTGTGATTTAAAAGGAGACAAATCAAGAAAGGCCATTCTACGGGTCACTTAAGTATTTGTCAGTTTACTTAGAACAACGAGTCTGAAGTTGCAAAGCTCCAGCGTAATGTACAGTTTAATGTGTAGCAGCTTAAAATCTCTTGCCAAACAGAATGCACAGCTTGACTTAGTTGTACATGTCAAGGTTAATAAATACATACTGTCACTTTAGAGCGCTTAGCTACCACTGTAAATCTCACAGCAGCTTTCCTTAGCTGTTTTACACAGACAAGCTGACAGATGTACAATTCTCTGTGTGACTTCTATTCAGATGATATGCAGCTTCCAGCACACATAGGTCTCAAAGCCCCCCATAGCCACCTCGACATTTCCCATACAGGTAAATTTGAACAGCATCGACTCTGATTGTTGCGGTTGCTAGAAAGAAGTGACAGGCGAGGACAGCAGCACGGTGAGGAAGATTATACTGACAAAGCCTTCTGCGACAAGTTCAAAACCATCTGTTGGGTTGAGGAAAACTGTAGTGACAAAAAGTACAAAAATTAATAATATTGACAGACACACAATGGCACAGTACTGACAAATTTCCCGACTCTACCCTTAAAGATACATGCAGAATCCAAAGAGATCAGTTCAAGAGGGAGCACCATTTTGAAGGCTCAAAATGTTCCTCTGTGACTTGTACTCTGAATACAAATCAGTAGCCCACATTATGATTTATTTGCAGAATATGTAGATGAGTAGTAAATTTAAATTATTCATTTCCAGAACAAAAAAATCTGAGAAAGGTATGCAAATGTAAATGTCAGTGACATGTGACATACTTAGAAAAATGTAAGAATACAGGATTTATTGCCCTGTTCACCAAACTGCTTGGTTTTTTTTTGACACCTTTTTCTTAAGGGTAAGGCAAACTACATGAACCTCATGCAGTGCAATTTGATTTTATGTTGGCCAAAGTGGTTAAACCACTGCATAATAACCTATGAATAAAAACACCTTCAGTTTTTTCTCTGTATAAAGAAGTCCAAGAATAGTCTGAACACTTTCACATTTAATGATTAGATGATGAAAAACCTAAGATATCTTTGCTGAAACACAGTTTTTGTAAATCAGAGAAATGTGTCAGCACAGCTCCTTGGCTGAATCGACGTGCTTCAGTGGGTTATTGCAGGTATCAGCTAATGTGTCAGTAAAACAGATGACAAATTGGGGCTCAGGCTTGGATTAAAGGACTAGTGTGTGGTATTTAGTGCCCATCTATGCAGACTGCAACAACTAAATACCTGCCCTCAACCCCCTCCTTTTCCAAATGTGTCAGAGAGCCTACGCTCGGCCTCCTGTCTTTTCATCAGTGCCACCGTCTCCAAACCATACATCATGTCAGGCCTCACTAGCATCTTGCAAATCTTCCCTTTCACTCATACTGGTATCCTTCTGTCACAAAACACCCCTGACACTCGTCTCCACCTGCTCCACCCTGCCCACTCCACCCTTAAATCAGAGAAATGTGTCAGTACAGCTCCTTGACTTAACCACTTTGCTTCTGTGGGGTAATGCAGGCATCGGCTAAAGTGTCAGTAAAGCAGATGACAAATTGAGAAGTCAGGCTCGGATTAAGGGACTAGCGTGTGCTATTTAGTGCCCATTTATGCAACAACTGATTACCTGCTCACCCCCCTCCATTTCCAAATGTGTCGGAGAACCTGCGGTGGTCATCAGGAAATAAAATGGAGTTTTCTACAACCTCATTCACAGGTATTTCCAGTCCAGTGGTATGTTTATGTAGCTATAATTGAGAATTAAAAATATTATTGTCTACAGATTGTAGCTGGTGAGTAATGATAGCTGTTCTGCATTGTGATAGCATTTTTAGGTAAACACTAACTAGCTGATTTAGTGGCTCATACAAGCTAACATTGGTTGTAATACCCAGCATTTAGCATAACAGCAACACGGCGTATTTTTCCACATTTGCAGAGTTAAAGTTTAAGTAGCTCCACTAGCACAAACATCAGAGGAAACAGAAAAGACTGTTTCTGTTCATGGCAGCATAACATGGTAACTGACCTGCTTCTTTTTCATTTGCTTTTGTTTGCTTCCATTATGGGTTACCACAGCAGATCATCTACCTCCATCTCACCCTGTCTTTTGCATTCTATTCTGTCACACTAACCCTCTGCATGTCCTCCTTCACTACATCCATGAACCATCTCTGTGCCTTCCTCTTTTCCTCCTGCCTTCATCTCACCCTTCTTAAACATCTGTTGCCCAATATATCCACTATTCCTCTTCTGCACGTCCAAATTATCTCAGTCTTGCCTCTCTGACTTTAACTCCAAATCACTCAACTTGAGCTGTCTCTCTGATGTACTAGTTTCTAATCCTGTCCATCCTGCTCACTCTCAGTGAAAACCTTAGCAACTAAGCACCTTCAAATCTACCACCTCTAGGGTCACCTCTTGTCTTTTTGTCAGTGCTACTGTCTCCAAAGATCACACTACCATCTTGTAAACCTTCCCTTTCACTCGTACTGCTATCCTTCTATCACAAAACACCCCTGACACTCGTCTCTGCTCACTCCACCCTGCCTGCACTCTCTTCTTCACCTCTCTCATATACTGTCCATTGGTTTGATGTTTAACCCAGGTATTTAAACTCTGACTCCCTCTCATTCACACACATGTATTCTATCTTGCTTCATATGTCCACTCCTCTTCTTTCAAGTGCATACCTCCACCTCTCAAGGCTCTCCTCCACCTCCTCCCTACTCTCACTATAGCTCACACTGTTGTCTGTGAACATCATAGGGCACAGAAACTCCTGCCTGACCTCATCTCTCAACCTATCACCATAGCAACCAAGAAGAGGCTCAGAGCAGATCCCTGATGTAATCCCACACCCATCTTGAACCCATCTGTCACTCTCACTGTCCTCATACATGTCCTGCACAGACCTCACATACTTTTCTGTCACTGCTGACTTCCTCTTACCACAGTTTCTCTTTTTTGCACCCTGTCATGTGCTTTCTCCATGTACTTCTCCATCAGCACTCTCAAACCAAACATTGCATCTGTAGTACTCTTTCTCAGCATGAAAACATACTGCTGCTCAGTGATCGTCACCTCTCTTCTTGACCTAGATTCAACAACTTTCCCATATCTTCATAGTATGGCTCATCAATTTATACCTCTGTAATTTCATACAGCTCTACACATCACGCTTATTCTTGAAGATCAGTACCAATGCACTTTTTCTCCATTCCTCAGCCATCGTCCCACTCTCCAAGATCATGTTAACCTGCATACACTGTATATTTTCTATCATTTTGTAAGTGAACACCATGACAATCACCCTAAAGTGATTATACACTATAAAACAGCATAAATATAAATTTTAGACTCAATTTCCAAGAACTGATTACTTTAAAACTTTCTCCCCTGGTGTGATCCACTCTTACCAGCTTGCAGCACAATGCTTCTTGCAACAAAATAAAGTGAAAATTGACCAAATTTATGCCCTTTTTCTCTGGAACTTTCACACTCTCCAAATCCATCCAGAGTGAAACCTTTGGTGGGCCAGTTGGGGCTGCTGACCATATTTTTGACAGCCCTGCTCTAGAATAATACTAAGGGTCTAAAGCCATGTTATTGTTTCAATCACGCTCTAAAAAGCAGCAAACCAAATTCTAAAGTACAAGCAGAAGTAATCAACAATGCCCATGAAAAACTGAGGATTATTGATTTTATTGAAGTCCAAATAATACAACATCAACCACCTGTTTTCTGTTGGATCGATTACATTTCTGTGGATGGGGATCATCTTCCAACACTGACAGATAAATATTAATGACTGCTTTGCACTAAATCTTCCAAGTCCCTTCATAGAGATAAGTGTTTCTTTTAGTACTTCTTATTCAACAAATGAATGTTAATTAATTGTCCATTAATCAAATTAGTTCTTTCACTTTTATTCATTAACACAGCTTATTTTGCACATGTACAGAAGGTTTGTCCAAATTGACAGTTTAATATTTTAAATTCAGTCTTCATTGCATTTCTGTTTTTAAAGCTGCCTTGAGTAAAGAGTGCCTCTCCTCAGACTATAAAGATGACATGGGCTAGCTTTCAACACCAACATTAAATGCCATATAAGTGCCAACTTAAATTTAGCCTCTAGTTGCAGGGATAAAAAGGGACAACCAGCACATTAGCGTTAATAGCTGCAGTCAAATGTATTTAGAGGAAGACATAATTCGCAAAGAGATCTGAGGGTCTCCTGTGGCACCGCAGAAGGTAGCAGCTCCTTCAAGTTGTGGGTGTCATTTCTGGCTTGAATTGGAAAAGAAACGCAACATGGCATGGTGCTAAATGTCTCCACTGCCTCCAGATTTTTGTAAGCGCCCTAGGGATTTATTTTCTTTGATCTTAGATAATTTCAGCTATTCCCAGAGCTTGATATAGCCAAAAGGATATAAAGTAGTGCTTCGAACAAGAGGCTGGATCTTTTAGCTCAGACTGGATAAAAAGTCTGGATGAGGGAAGTGAAAACAGTTTTTTTTCTACCTTTATAAGAACTGTAAGCGTTGCTCCATTTTAAAATAAAAGTGAAAATAGGGCAAAATTGGTGAAACAGTCAACTTAACCCAGCCACAGGGGTACCACAAGCCAGTGTACTCCTAGTGCCGGTCCTGAGTCTGGGTAAATTCGGAGGATTGTATCAGGAAGGACATCCGGTGTATATTTTTTGCCAAATCAAATATGCGGATTCATAATACGACTTCCATACAGGATTTGTTACAGCCCGGGTTAACTGCCTCCGATGCCATTAGCAAACAGGGTGCCAGGGAAAAATAAGAAGACAAAAGCGGAGGAAAGGGGGGAAGTGAGAGGTAAGAGAAAAGGAAAAGTAGGAGGGTGGAGGTGAGAGTAGGGACTTTAAATGTGGGGACTATGACTGGTAAATTGAGAGAGCTGGCTGATATGATAGAGATATGGTAGAGAGAAAGAAGGCAGATATATTCTGCATGCAAGCAATCAGGTGGAATGGAAGCAAGACCAGGAGCATCAGAGGTGGATTCAAACTGTTCTACCATGGTGAAGATAGGAAGAGAAATGGAGTAGGGGTGATCTTGAAGGAAGAGTCTGAAGAGTGTTCTGGAGGTAAAGAGTTTCAGATAGAATTATGACTTTGAAACTGGAAATTCGAAGGTGTGTTGCTGAATCTTGTTAGTGCATATGCCCCACAAGTTGGATTTCAGTTAGAAGGGAAAGAGGAATTCTTGAGTAAGGTGGATGAAGTGGTAGAGTTTTGCCAGAGGAGAGAGAGAGTGGTGATTGGAGCAGACTTCAATGGGCATGTAGGTGAAGGGAACAGAGGGGATGAGGAGGTGTTGGGTAG
>VUQH01039034.1:0-14539 GCA_015106775.1 Etroplus canarensis
AAAAAAAACCTAAAAAAAAAATTTTTTAAATTAAAAAATAAAAAAAAAAAAAAAAAAAAAAAAAGTTTAAATACTATTTTTACTTTTTCCATATTTTTTCTTTAAATAGGTACAATTATTTAAGGCACTTCACATCATTCCCTTTTTATTCTGTAGTTCTGCATTAGAGTGCAGTATTATCATCTTTGTTAATTAGCACCATTTAACACCTTTGCCAGGTTCTGACGTTAACTCATTTGTAAAAGTTTTCTAAAATACACTGCTGAAAAGCAAAGAGACTACTAGCACACTACAAATGCAGTGCTCATGACATGCTAAATTATAAATGGACAAAGCATAGATGGCAAAATGTCAAGCCAGGAGTGTCTAATGTCTGTATTTCTCCCTGTAGTTTATAGTTACTGCTACTCTCTTTAAGGTTATCTGTGTCGCTTTCTGTCTTTTCCTTTTTTATTCTTTTGATTATTAGTTTTCATTTCTAAAGAAATTGTGTCATGTTGACACCTGGATGATTTGACAAGGCAGCCACAGATTGGAACAGTAAACACCCACAGGCAAAGCAGGTGGAAACAGTCAGAGTAAACAAATACTAATGCAACAGCTCACATGTGTGACTGGCCTCCATGAAAACCAAAAGACCGAACAGGTTCCAGGTATCATTAGCCCAGCTGACTGACGACCACCTTCAAGTGTTTCCTCCAGCTTTTTTCTCTTTGCATTCTTCTGCTCTCCTGTTTCCTTAATTCCCTCATTTATTCATTAAATGTACCTTTGGAAGTGCTTTTGAAAGGTTAGATGTGGAGTGAGAATGGGTGAGAGAAAAGGAAAGTCTATCTAAAGGTGTGAGACAATATGTATGCAAATTTTCTCTCCAAGCAGCTCACCAGCAGAGCTGAATCCACATGCCTGCCATGGGGTAGCAGAATGAGGATTTATCATCCAATATAACCTTATCATAAATGATTAAAAAAATATATTTGCTGCAAGATGGCTATAGACAATCTCTAACCCATCTCCCTAAACAGAGTAGTAGAGCAGCACAAATTACATAGTAATATTTAGTAAAATTTAGGCATGAAGCCCTTGAATACACCAAAGACATGGACATAAGGAGGTGAACAAAAAAAGTGTTCTGGCATTTATAAATGGACACGGTCTTACACCAAGAAATATTATTGCCTAGTGGGCCTACAAACACACAGACGGAGTTCTTTTCAATTGCACAAGGCTCGAGCCAGACGGGAGAGAATTAATAAGGCTCTACAGTGTATCGGTGTTACTAAATTGGCGGTGTTTCATAACAAAGTCTTTCAGAGCAGATATCAATTAGAAACAATTAAAAGAACCATTCATCATTCTAACAAAGCGGGCTCCATACAGGGAGTAGCACTACAAGAGAAGCTGATAAAACATAATAAAAAACTTTAATCACCGAGAACTCCTTAACAGAGGTTTATGTTGATAGAACTGATGTACATTTATGTGACTAGCTCTACTAAACAGAGCTGTGCATGTCTATCAAACAAACAAATGGCCAATGAAGATTAGATTGTGTACAGAAAAACTGACAACAGGGACAAAAAACAGAACAACACAGGCTTAAAAATCAAGCTGGGAGACAACTTCAAAACATACAGGAAAAAACACACAAACATGCCCATTGTTAGGTCCCTGGCACATGTCACTACAGCTTGTGTGTGAGTACAGGCCTCGTACTAATCTATCTGTGCACATTCTGTTGACTGACATACAGTTTCCTTCTTTCCTGGAAAACCCTCACAATGTCCACATTATCACTGCTTTGTTGGAAACCAAAGCAGATATGATCTAAATGCAAAGATGCACTGGGGGAAAGCAGGCCCTATCCAATACACAATGGCACAGGGTGAAGCTACAATCCTCCAAACCCCCAGGCATATGACTAATCAATGCAGCTTCTTCCGTGCAAAGGTAACTCTATACTCAAGCAGGGAGGATAGGGGAGCTACCAGCATGGCCTCCCCTGTCTCTCTGTCCTAATGAAGTTCCCAGGTAATCAAATCACTGTACACACAAGTTGATGGCCAATAAGGGAACATTTGGGAGTGCTCTTAATAAGATACAGTATGTTTTAAAAAATTCTAATGATCTATTTCTTCTCTCTTAGTATCTAGTTTTCACCGGCCAAAATTGATTATGCATGTGGCCACCTTAGCTTACCTCTGTGTGCCCAAGCACTGTCACAGATGATGTCCACATACTAAAATGCCTGCTAGATACAGTTGGTTAATATTTCTGAAGCATTAAGAGATAATGTATGGACGCAGGACTTCCAGACATGTCAAGTTTGACTCAGCCCTAACCTTTTAACCACACATCATAAAAGTTGTGCAGTCATGTTACTTCCAAATAAGATCCATGGCAAAAATTAAACCTGTGCTTTCAAAGTCTGATCTATAAAAAGATATCCATGCTTTTGTTTTCTCTAGGCTTGCTTACTGCAACTCTCTTCTTTCTGGTATAAATGCAAAGCTTCTCTCTTGTCTCCAGCTGGTTCAAAATGCAGCTGCTCAGCCAGCTTCTACCAGCCATACCAGTTTCTTACTGGTATTAGCAAACAGCATCATATTATCTTAGCTTCCCTCCATTAGCTCCATGTACATTTTAGAATTTATTTAAAAAAAAAATTACTCATCATTTTTAAGCTTATTGTGGTCTGGCTCCAAGCTACATAACAGATATGTTGACCCTGTACGAGCTGTCTCCCAGCCTTGAGCCTCTAGTGCTGCCCTTTTGGCGGTTCCAAAATCTAGGCTTAAATCTAAAGGTGACCATGTTTTTGCCATCAGGGTCCTCGGCTTTCAAAAAACCTGCCTGAGGAGATGAGGCTCACAAAATCTGAGACTTCTTTCAAATCACTTCTAAAGATACATTTTATATAAATGCTTTTAAGTGATTGCCTTTCTATATTATTTATCCTTTTTAACTTTTTTTAAATAGTCTAATGTATTTTTATGTTTTCCTATGTTTTCACTTCTCTTTAATTTTATTCTGTTTTATTTCTGGCCATAATGTCCACATTTTTTTTTAAATTTAGTATTCTATTTTTACTTGTCTGTCAAGGTACTCTATAAACTGGAAAAGGTGTGACAAATAATCAAGTGATAAAATGTAAAGTGAAACCTAAGCTCAATAAGAAAAGAGGCTGGTAGTGAAACTAATAACAATGACACTGATTAGTGAGACAGATCAGTCATTAGTGTTACTGGTTCCCAGAGCTTTTCTGCTGTGACAAAGCAAACAATTTAATGTAAAAAGGTGAAAGAAAAAATAGTGATGCTCATCAAGAAAAACGTGCTATGAGTAGCACCGTTATAGAAAATGTAAGGCGCTGCAAAGATGGGCATTGAAGTTTGATAGCTGAATAACTTGAAAAAGGAAGGAAAAAAGAAAAAGGTTAACACTACACTTTAAAAAAATTGTGAACTGGATAGAAAGTCAGAGAAAATCTCTGTGCTGGTAAATGTAACCCTAAATAATTTTAAATTATCTGAGAGATTCAAATTTGAAAGCAATATTAAAAAGCTGATTTGAAGTGATTGAAATGCTCGGGGACTCTGTGTTTCAGCTTTCAAGCTGCACTTTGTCATTCTTCTCACGTCATATACCAAACACACCTTCCCAATCTGGCAGTCTACTTAAGCTGCAAAATTTCTTATCTCTCCTTCAGACATATCCATGCAGCTGAATCCCAGCCTGCTGTTTCAACCCCACTAACATTCACCTGTAGGCTCATCACTCCCCAATGCGCAGCATGTATGCAGGGAGTGACAATCTTGAAGCCTAGATGCTAAACTTTACTAGTCAAAATTTCAAATGAGAGCCGTCTGACTGAAAACATAATGTAATATGGCAGAATGCTATTATGATGACATAATGATATACTGCAAATGTTATCGTAACATCTTTGAGAAATTACTGAGTTTGATGCACAGGCTGTTAGAATCACTTTAATCAGTCAGTGTAACCTCAGCAGCTGGAATGTAAGGTGTCCAAGTTTTGCTGAAATCTGAAGGACAGAAGGATAGTGATCATCAGGGGTAAAGTTTAAAGCTGATTCTAGAATCTGTAAACATTTTGTATGGGTTTTGAAAATGGCATTCCTTCAGGGCTGGCTAGTTGACTGAATTTTATTTTCAATAAAATACAAGAAAACCACAATAAAACACTTATTGTGCCACATCCCATTTCACAATGATCCTCTCATTTTGCTTGTGCTATAAAACTAGCACACTCCTTCAAGTCGATGTGGTTTTGCCCCTCCCTGCCAGTTCTCTCTCTGCCAGGCTGTGGCGTGGTAAGATTAGTTTAAACCAAGAGAACAAAAAGAGAGCACTCAGTCAAGAATTTACACTTAACTTCTAAATTTGTTTTTAAGTAACATTCTCTTTATAAATTTAAGGAAACCCGCATTTTAAATCCTTGGTTCGTGTTTTTGATTAATGAATGGTATTTCCAAAAAATCAGTGACTGACTCTGTTAAATAATCACAGAAATACTCCAACTCCCATATCATAAAGCAGGATTCAACATCAGCTAATTACCTTTCAATCAATATGCTAACAATGGCAAAATTTAAAAAAAAAAAAAGCATGATCTGAGCACAACTGTTGGCAGATATACAAACGCTGCTCAGCTGCTATGTGACCTCCAGCTTGATTAAATAATGAGAGGTTATTATAAAGAAATTCTCCCAATCTAGGAACTGGCAGTTAAGACCTGTCTCATTGTCCTCGCTCAGCAGAGCAAGTAATACCCACTAATCCTAGACACAGATAGAGACTGTGAGGATAAGAGAGGGAAAGAGAACAAAAGATATAGCTTATGTTATTATTTACAGTTTTCATGCTGAAGTCCTTTCTTCAGCCATTCACACTTTTAGCCTTCGACCCCAAGATCATGCTAGCCGATGGGTTTGAGAAAATGTGTGTTTTTTCTGTGAGTGTGTGTGGTTTGTTCCCGGAGCATGCCCGGTGTGACACCATGTAAAGAGTCACAATCCCCAACAGTGTTCATTTAGAAGGGTTCACACTGGCAGCATAGACACACACACACACACAAAGGAAGCTCCCAGGCCTATCCTATCCACTGTGATGTAATGAGATATCTGCTGTTTCCCATTTGAGCCTCTTTATCCTCCACAGAACAGAAACAACCGATGGAGATGGGATGGGGATAGGAGAGGATAAGAACTAAAGGACAAGGAGCAAAATCAGATTCCTCTGCTTCTCTCTTTCTCTCCCTCTCTCTGTTTAAGGCAGTAATATGTCTCCATCTTTGTCTATCCTATTGTAATGGGGTGGGTCTCACAACCCTGCCTGACGAAATTGCTTCATAGTCCCACTGCCCTCTTCTATATGTGGACACACACATGTGCGTGCGCACACACACGCACAAACAGACCCCACACACTCTCATGGCAGTGGCCTCAGTGACACTGCTTAAATATTAATGACCTGATTCTCTCTCATTAATAATAGCTGCAGTGCTGATTACTCTGTGAATACCACTGAGTGTGTGTGTGTGCGTGTGTGTATACACACATGGAAGTGTTCCTACTTACAATGCGTGAGCCAAGTATTTGTTCTGCCTGTCACTGGCGTATTATCCTGTGAATGACTCCAAAATGATCACTGACATTGCATTACTGAGGTAAATTAAATATTATTGAATTACATAACATCAGGATATAAAAGGTTAATGTGCGATAATAAATCCCTTGTAATTTATTTCAGTGTTTGTGTTTATTTTCATGAGGAACAAAAGATGGTGGCTACATGGATAATATAAGGAGACGTGTACATACACAAGGAAAAGAATTTAACATGGTGAAACAACATGCACACAAATACAACTGCAAATGCACAGACTTAAAAATATGCAGAAACACTCACACAGACAAGCATTCGCTCAGTTAAGCCATGCATGAGTCGTGTGCAATGCAGCTGGCTTAAGCTAGCTTAGTAGCAGACACAACACACACACACACACACACACACACACACACACACACACACACGAGGGTAAAGAAAAGCAAGAGTAGACATCAGTATCCAGTGAGTTGTAATGGAGAACTATTTGTTCTTCTGCTAAGAATAGCAAGGCCTAGCCATGAAAAGGAAGAGAAAGTGAGGCTGAAGATAGAAAGGGGAGTGTGACACCATGAGCTGTGTGTCCTTTAGGAATGATGAGTCAGAGAATTACAGTAGCACATGTGCCAAATAAAAAGCACACCCCCAAATTAGGAAATTTGCTAACTGCAAAATTCAGCTAGCCTTGAACTAAAAATCAGTTATATTGTTCTATTTTATTCTTATACAATATCTTAAACTCATTTGCATGTGAAGAGCTTGTTTAAGTTAAAATATACTACTGACACTTCTTTTATAGAAGAAAAGGGCACCACACCAAAGCCTTGGTTACTCATAAATGTGTACGTGTACATTACACCCACCTGGTGTTTGTGTGTATTTATGTGGTCCAAACACCTACAAAATTCACATTTCTCATTTCCCTGATGAATTACACTGAGCTCTATTGAGACAGGGGGAGATGTAAAAAAAGAAAGAACTAAGCAACAAAAGGAGAAGGTAATCAGTGTTTCTTAAGGTCACAATGCAGTAACAGGTCAGGTAAACATGCTTATAGGTTTAAAGGATGCACCGTTCCCATTTTTTTTTCAAAAACACTCACTCACGCATGCAGTGTTGTCTTGACAATCCATGTGAGACTCATTTTATTATCCTGTTTCTTTTTTAGGTTTCTTCCCTCTTCTTTTTTCCTCCTCGTTTGCACCTTTTCTCCCAGTTGACTGACATCCTACTCACTACCCAGCCCCCCAACCCTAGACCTCTCCCCAGGCACAAGTCAGACTTTAACACTAAACCTGCTGCCCACCCACCCCAGGATGCTCTGGCCTGCCTGTCGTTACCTGCACTGTCTAGCTATGCTGATGGAAATCATCTTATTAGAGCTGTGCTAATGTCTGCACTGGATTCCTGGGACACTCCGGCTGCCCCTATTTTAATTGGCTGCCTCTATTAATATTTCATTCGTTTAAATACAGCACATCACCTTTCACTTCACTGCCTGTGACCCTGCTGGTGGCTGCTCTGCTATGTCAGACTGGGAATATTGATAAGGAGAAATTATTTTAACAGTGACAAACCACATTATTGCTTTGGATTTTTAGTATGCTGCATAGTTAAAGCATGTATTGTGAATAGCTGAGTGAAATTAAATTAAGAAATTGATTTGGATGTGGATTTGATCAGTTACAGTAAAAGTCACAGTTATTGTGGCATATGAAAAAGGTTTGGGTACCATTTTACTTGCTATGTCACAGAATTCCATGATTCACTTGTTAGGGTTTGCAAGGGAGTCAACACATGCCATTTGGGGCAGATAAAGAGTATAAAGAAGGTATCAAAGTTCTTCAAGCTGGCATTTTCTATCATCCATGATGTGATTAATAAAAAGCAATAAGTGGAGCTGTGGGAATCAAGACAAAATCTGGAAGAAAACTTTCAGCTAAAAGTGTGCTTCTGGCAGAATGAAAGAGCAAAGTTCCAACATGACTATGAAAGATCTGAAGGAACAGCTGAAGATGAAATTTATTTTTTTGATAGCCAAAGCAATGTTTGGAGAAAAAAAAACATTTTTAAAGAACACCTTGACAAATGTGGCAATGATCCAAAGCATAATTTGCAATATATGCATGGGGACATGTTCAATATTTTCCAATAAAACCATGTCAGAAATCTCTTTCTACTCAATCAGCATGGTAAGTGAGAAGGAACAGTAGAAATTATTTAAATGGTCAGAGACATTTTAATTTTATGACTCACTGACAGGAGAGAACAAATAAACTCGAAAGCACATCTTGGTAGAATAAACCTGACAAACTTTATACTGATATGTGTGTTCACTGTGCTGGCTGTGAAAAGCAGATGAGCATATTGCTCACTCAGGAATGCACAGATGCATACACATGCATACAAGCACAAATGCACACAGAGCTGGCAGCCCTGGGGCTACCTCCAGGACAGAAGCTGAAGCTGGAAGAAGGAAAGGAGGAAACACAAGTATTGGAATAAGTTAGGGCTTGTGACATACAAAAAGTTAAGATAAGGAGGAAAGAAAAAGTAAATGGATCTATTTCAACACACTTTCTGTGGTGCATCAGTTTGGTACCTGAATAAGAGGCTGTTATACTACAAAATTCCTAAGTAAGTCATTAAGATCAACTATTATTGTCTTAGCTCTGTTGTTTTTGTGGTATTGTGGTTGATATTGTTTGATAGCTGGGCTGCTCTGGTTCTGAATCAGAAATCCACCATAAAACTTCTGTAATGATTAGATACTCTATGTGTAGAGTGCCAGTGACTCTGATGTGCATTCTCTGTGCAGTTTTGTGGTTTATAGTTAAGCAGGTATTTTCTGCTGTAGGTAAGCTACAGTGAACAGAGTGGTGGTTGCATTACGTACCATTTATTTAGATCATTACGTTGTTGTTTATAGACTTCTGAGCCTTCAGCTGTTCCCTTGTTTCATCCACCAAGGGGTCGCCACAGTGAACTGATCCACATAGGTAATTAAACAGAGGATTTAAACTGGATGCCCTTCCTGAAGCAACCCCCCGTGGTAACTCAGTTCTAAATATTACAATATTTAAAGTTACTTCTAATCAGTTGTTTTATTGAACAGTTTGTGACCAAGGGAACTGTCTGAAAGTCTGAAAAATTGCCTCAAATTATGTCACCTGTTTAAAAAAATGCATGACTGTGGTGTTTGTTAAACAGTTAACAGTACAGTACAGGTGTTTCATCAGTTCCATCGCGACAGGTGTATAAAATCAGGCACCTAGTCATGCAGTCTGCTTTTACAAACATTTGTGAAAAAATGGTTTGTTTTCAAAAGTTCACTGAATTCAAGTGTGACAGGATGCCACAATTATGACAAGTCAATTTGTAAAATTTCTTCCCTCCTAGATATTCCACGATCAACTGTAAGTGGTATTATTGTAAAGTAGAAGCATTTAGAAACCACAGAAACTCAGCCAGGAAGTCATAGACCACATAAAGTTAAGGAACAGGGTTGCCAAGTGATGATGCACACAGTGCATAAAAGTCACCAATGTTCTGGTGGCTCAGTAACTGCAGAGTTCCAAACCTTGACATTAACATGAGCAAAAAACTGTCAGGAGCTTCATGACATGAGTTTCCATAGTTGAGCAGCTGCATGCAAGCCTTACGTCATTGGGCAAAATACCTAGCATTGGATGGAGTATTGTAAAGTATGCTGCCACTAGACTCTGGAGCAGTAAAAACATGCTCTGTGGAGTGACAAAACCCGCTTTTTTATCTGGCAGTCTGGTGGACGAGTCTGTATTTGGTAAATGCCAGGAGAAGGTTACCTACCTGGCTGCATTGTGCCAACTGCACAGTTTAATACAAGGAAGGATAACACTGTGGGGCTGCTTTTCTACGATTAGCCTGGGCCCTTAGTTACAGTGGAGGGAAACCTTAATTCTACAGCTTACCAAGACATTTTGGACAATTCTATGTTTCCAACTCTGTCAAGACAGTTTGAAGGAGACCCATATCTGTTTCTGATTGTGCCCTAGTGCACAAAGCAAGGTCCATAAAGACATGGTTAGATGAGTTTGATGCGGAAGAACCTGACTGGCCTGCACAGAGCCCTGACCTCACCCCCATCAAACTCCTTTAGGGTGAACTAAAATGGAGATTGCAAGACAGGCCCTCTCATCTAACATCTGACCTCAAAAATGCTTCTCTGGCAAAAATTCTAACATACACACTGCAAAATCTTGTAGAAAGCCTTCCCAGAAGAGTGACAGTTGTTATACTGTAGCCGCAAAGGGGTAGTATCTCCATATAAATGCCTAAGGATTTAGGATGGCCTGTCATAAAAGTTTCTGTGGATGTAACTTTTGTCCATACAGTGTATGTAGAGACAGCTGATTGACTGGTGATGGAAATCAGCCAGATTTCAGCTGATTCAGCATCAGATGTGTCAATCCATCACAACCTCATGCTTACCTCTCCAGAAATGTCACTACTGCATTGCCACTATGTAAACCACTACAACTGTGATTTTTTTTTTTTTGCTTAGTACCCACATGCTGAGCAAAACAGACAAATTCATATGTAAAAGACACATTGCTGTTATAATGACAGACGCAGATGAATGTTTTTAAAGGATTCCTGACTAACCCATGACTTCCCGAAGCACAGTTTTTAATGCCAGAATGGAAGCTACACAGATACCTGCTTTGAAATATCAAACATCTTTCTGTGTAACAGTATCCTCATGTAAGCTTTAAGATTAGACTGAGAGAAATCCTTTCTGAAATCACATAAATCTTATGATTCCTTGTTTATCCATCTTCTCAGTTTAAAATCAATATTGTAATACTGTTTGATGCTATTGTATGTTAGTTTTGTAATGCTGCTATATAATGCTATACCTGTTTTTTCCTTCCTTTTTTGTCTTTGATGATAAGCAAAACATTTGCTTTGCACCATATTGTATACAGTTACAGCTTGGGTATGAGTCCCTAAAGTTGGCACTTTGATAGTTAGGCACACAGGAGCAAGAAAGAAAGCACAATTGTTAGGAAATTCAACCTCTAAGTGAATATTAAATAATTGAAAAAGCTGGAGGAAGTAAAGTTATCAATCCCAAAATACTGCTTGCTGTTCTTACTTCGTAAAAGTTCAGTATTTGAGATACAGTAAGCTGAGCGATCGCCACAATATTTGGAGCCTCTAAGAGATGACACTCAAACTTGCTATTGCACTGGATTTTATTTGGCAGTCCTAAAGTTGAAAATTGGTGCTGGGGGGAATATAAGCACAGGTAGGTCTATAATGTGACAGCTATGGCAGCTAGGAGTTTGTGCGCACATGTGTGAATGTGAATAATGACTGCTCCTGCGGCCTTTAACATCCATCTGTCATCCATCAACTAAGCTCTGCACTGCTGCCATCTCAATCAGCTGACATAATGCTCCCACACACTTATTTTCCCTGTCTCTCCCCTTTCTCTAATAAACACATGCATACGTATACACACAGTATTTTGACAATGTGCCACCATGAGTGTGAGTGGTGAAGAGAAGCACACACTGTGTCCACACAGTGTTCCCTGATTAATGAGATGGTTTGTTCTCTTACTCAGACATGGGCCAATCAGACATGAGGACACAAATCTCTCCCCACTGGTGATACTGAAGGCCACCGGCCACTATTTATTGGCAATCTCAGCCCTAAATGCCCAGACAGAGAGAGCAACACGCCTGCACAGGCAGACACCGCCACCATGTCTGCCTGTCTGTGTTTCTTCATGAGCTTCAAGTAAATTTTACTATAGGAAATAAAGGAAGATATATAATACAGTAAATATAACCATTACTGTGATGAAATAATAACCTGAAAAAAAATACATCTCCTCAGTTGTTGACTGTGTTAGTGTGTAAACAGAGCACAAGTATTAAACCCATAAACTGCCACATCAAGGTTCTGATTAAGACAGATTAAGCCTTATAATAATGTTTAATTAGTCCTGATACTCATGCACATCAAAAACCAGGAGCATGCAGATGATATGAGCATACAGAACAGTATTTGCAAACAGAAAATCCTTGAGAAAGCAAGCATTTCTGTTCTACATGCACCTATGTGGTGTCACAAGCACGGGGCTATCACAAGTACAAAAAAAAAACATTTGTATACATCCTTATTTAAATAATATGTTGATTTAGCCGTGTTTATGCTATATTTTTACTAAGCGTTTGCTTTGTATTTTTTATTGTTAGGGGTTTTTTGTTAAACTTTTATTTAAACTTTGCCTATTAACAGTAATAACTGCTCCTGTTGTGATTTAATTTTCATTTGGACAGTGGTTGGATTGGATTGAATTACTTTATTGTCATTTCAACTACATATAAATACACAGTGAAATGATATAGCGTTCCCCCAGGACCCGGTGCCCCATACAAGGGTAGTGCCGGCCGGTCAGGGCCTGCCTCCAGCCCAGCACAACACCTCGCCCGCGATGTCCTCTTCCCCGGCCACTGGCATCAGGCGACGCCGAGGACTGAAGTCCCGGTCCACACAGCAAGTTGAGATCAGAGCTCCCAGAAGCCGCCCATCCGCAGCATCAGCCCTGCGACGATACTCCCCGCGGAAACCAAAAACTTTGGTTCCCGGATGCTGGCCGGCAGTTCATAAAAAACAACGCCGCCGGATCGCCAGTTAGTCTCGTCCGTGGACGGAGCTACAATGGCGTCTAGTCGTCCTCGAACCTCCGACTTTTGAACACGAACACCACCGTCCCAGAGTCCACAACACCGAACACCCGAATACCAGGTCAAAACCAGGTCAAAACATGGACAATCACAGGGGTACAAGCATCACCTTGGTTCCGGAGTGGCCGTGCGCTGCCATCGCGCCGCCATCTTGGCCCAGTTTGCCAAGATGTTATTGTAGTATTCAGTGGCATTAATAGAAGGACTTATAATTAGCTGCAGTAGTAAAAAAGTATCAGCAACAGTAAAAATGCAAATTTTACTAGTTGTATTAGTACCTGTGATAGTAGTAGATATCCTCTCGCCACAGTGAATTTGTTCAAACTTGACTGAAAAGCCTTGTATTGACAAAGAACTATCTTGCTAAGAACAACCAAGTGAAAGAGGAGGTACATCAGTCACTAGCCTTGGCTCTGGAGTCTTAAAATATCAGCTTGATGAGTGACAAGCGAGCAGGTGCATGGGGAGTTGCTATCCCTTGCTATGATGGTTTTTCAATCACAGATACTGATGTGCATCCTCGTATCACAATGCCAAGGTGACTTCATACTACAGATGTGATATTTGCTTTGAGAGTGTTGGTGAAGAAGTACAGAGAAGGACAGATAGAGCTGGACTGTGTCTTTGAGGATTGCCTCTTAATAGAGACAATGCTGAGATGGTTTGGACATGTTCAGAGGAGGGATAGTGGATATATTGGATAAAGTATGTTGAAGATGGAGCTGCCAGGAAGGACGAGAAGAGGAAGACCACAGAGAAGCTTCATGGATGTAGTGAAGGAGGACATACAGAGGGTTGGTGTGACAGAAGAGGATGAAGAAGAAGAAAAAGAAGAGGACTTCTTCTATCACAACTATTCCTTCTTTTTACCTCTGGACTTAATTAGAAGGATTTAACAGAGTTTGTGCTGTAGCAATTCAGCTAAACATTAGTAATTGCCTTGTTTATCTGCTTTCAGAGTAAAAATAACCCATACAGAGAGGTTGTGACAGTGTTGCTGCTTTCACCAAAGAAATATTTTTGTTTTGTTCACTGAAATCTGAAAACAGCTCCTTGTGGCAGATTCTATTTTATTTTATTTTTTCTTGAAAAGACTTGATGACAGCTTTGTTTGTGAAACATTTAACAGTGTTCCCATCAGTTATTTTAAGAAGACTTTAATTGTTTAAAGCATCTCACTTTTAAATGGCTCTAACATATTATCAGTGGCTAAATTACAGACAATCCTGTCATGAACTTCAGCCTCGGAGTTCTGAACTGCAGCAATTTTTATGCCACTTTTTTACTTATGCTCTACTGACTATCCTGTTTCTGTCTCTATCAGGTTTATCTTTCAAATAGGATAAACCTTTGTATTATGTGCTGGATGGTTCAATCCAAAGACAGAAAACAGCATAAGTAAGACACATTCAAAATGCAGTGTATACTGAAGATATGCACCTTTATATCTCTTAAAATAAGTGATGAACTAAAAGTGGAGTTATGAGAGAGGAAGTCTGCAAACTATTGCACTTGTGTAATACTGACACCATGCAAGCTTTCACATGCAGAGAAACAGTGGGAAGAAATGTGGAAGAGGAGCCAGAACTGAACTTGGCCCATATTCTGAACTGTAGAGTATGTGAGTCATTCTGACTACTGCATACTCAGACACTCTGTGATGGTAAACCTGGCTCAAAGTCATATCAGCAAGGAAGCCAGAGATGGTTCTGGGGCATGAAAAATAGAGAGAGATTGAGAACATTTAAGAATAAAAAAACCTGTAAAGTTTTCAGATTTCAGAATAATCTGTAGGAGCCAAATCCCATTTTTAGTATTTTTTGGAAATCTTGTATAATGTATTTATCTTTTGCTTATTGGCATGTACTTTCTGCCTGCTTTGGATTCAATTCAATTCAATTCAATTCAATTTTATTGATATAGCGCCAATTCACAACAAAAATCACCTTGAGACGCTTCACACTGTAGGGTAAAGATAAAACAGTGTTAAAGGGAAAACCCCAACAATCCGATGATCCCCTATGAGCAAGCACTTGGCGACGGTGGGAAGGAAAAACTCCCTTTTAACAGGAAGAAACCTCCAGCAGAACCAGGCTCAGGGAGGGGCAGCCAACTGCCTCAACCGGTTGGGGGTGAGGGGACAGAGAAGACAGAAAGGAGAGCAGAGAG
>VUQH01039035.1:0-14296 GCA_015106775.1 Etroplus canarensis
CAGCATTAGCAGTTGAAGCCGCCATATATAATGGCACATCCAAGGGTAGACTACGAATAATTTTTTCTCTAATGGACAAAATTTTATTTGTAAAGAAATTCATGAAGTTGCTGATCCTAAGACTTAATGGAATACATGGCTCAACAGAGGTCTGACTCTTTGTCAGCCTGGCTACAGTGCTGAAAAGAAACCTGGGGTTGTTCCTATTCTCTTCTAGCAGTGAAGAGTAGTAACATATTTTAGCTTTACAGAGGGCTTTTTATTGATTAAAAGAGTATTTCTCCAGGCCAGATGGTGTTCTATCTGGTGTTCTATCTGAAACCCCATTTCCTCTTCAGACATGTTTGTGAATTAAACCAGGGAGTCAAACCTCTCTGATTTGTTGCTTTTTGTCTCAGAGGATTCACAATATCCAGAGTCATATCCAGAAGCAGTGTTACTTCTGTTTCTTAGCCTAATTTGGTTTCATTTTTATGGCACGTGGACATTGGAGCAGCTGGTGTTTGTTTACCATCACTGCAGATACTACTACAGCAAAGAAATCCTAATGATGTCTGACAGAAGGGACAATGTAAGAGATGTGTGAGATGTGCATGTGGCGTGCTGCAAGTAGGCTAAAAAATAACCTGTTTCCCAATGGTCACTTACCAAGCGCTTCTACCTTCATTTTGCCTGACCTCTGACCTGACTGACAATAATTCAGGATCATTCACTGTATTAAAGTAAAGGTACACAGGATGCTAAAATATATAGGTATCTCTGACATAACATATTTCTTTTTTGTCATGATTGATAATTTTAAGTGTTTCTTTTACCTTTTTAATAGCTTTTCTATCAAGTTAGCTTTCATAATGCACCATATTACTTTGTGAAAGTAAGCCAAACCAAGCATTTATAACCAAAGTAACCTTTAGCTGATAGTGTACCAGTGATTATTATTGCCTATTATAATTTCTTCTAATATTACCTCATGAACAACTAAACCAAAACTTCACCAAAAATTTATACTAAGGATATAAAACAAAAACTGGCAGCACTGCTTTAAGCCTTTTCATTTATTGGAAAGTTACACTTTAAATTCACTGAAAATTTTGTCATTTTATATTATAAGCATTGTTAATGCCTTTAAATTTGTGTGTGTCTTTTAACATAATGTTTTCAGGAAATACCTTCATTAAATTTGTCAATGTAGATTTTAATTTTATTTTACATTACTTCTTTTCCATTAACCTTTTCTGTATGGTAGTGGATGGAAGTGACAGAGTGGCTCTGACAGGATCTATGTGCTAATGTAGTTAGCACGAAGCCGCTGCTTCCCACCAACATTTCATGTCGATATTAGTGTAAAAGCTGCGTAACTACTATAGAAGAAGGCAAGATTGACAGGGAGTAAAAAGCTTTGGTATGTGTGCTTAAGAGCGTGAGGGTGTGTGTATTCAGTGTTTTCTAACCGAGCTCAATGTGTGTGTGTGTGTGTGTGTGTGTGTGTGTGTGTATGTATGTATGTATGTATGTATAGGTGTGTGTGTGGCCCCATAAAAGCGTTGCTCCTGACGTTTTTACTGCAGGTAAGTGGAGGGTGGATTTATGGTGCTTGTTTAGTGGCCAGAGGAGCCTTGGCTGGCCATGAGCTGGACATACACACACACACACACACACACACACACATAATTTTTTAAGTTTACTTTTTCAGCTCTTGTTGGATTGATATTTATGCAGCCTTACACAAAGATCCTCTACGCAGTGGGAATTTTGGGGCTCACTCACCTAAAATTCAAGTTGGCTCAAAAGTCACAAATCAGACAAATTGTACAATGGTGAGCTGAAATGTCATGACCATCCGTCCTGATGTTCTGCTGATCTTTACATCTGCCCATTTCTCATACCTCCAACATGCTGATTAATGGGAAATAGTTAACAGTTGATTCTAAGATAGTGTATCCTAGACCTTGAAATGCACTGAAATAATTATCATTGACTTCATTAACAACTGGGATCGTTGATGTTAGGTTCAACTCTATGTCAAAATGTTTGCAGATATGAAGCTTGACATTTGATTGCATGGTGATGAAAGTGCCATGGGAAAGCAAGGCCCAGCCTACATAAAGTAGAGCGGACAAATGGCCTTGGAAAGGCAAAAACAAGGAAATTAGAGGGAGAGGAGAGGAGGCCATTCCCAGGTGGCTGCTTCGCTTCAATACAATTCTCCCCAAACTTGATGAGGAAATGAAATGGGTTGCCCCCACCTCTCTGTACAATATGATTATTTCTCTGTAAGATGCTTGCTTTTAGACCCAGGAGAGAGTCACGATAATGGAGGATTTATTCCCATAGAATGAAGAGGCTAGTGGAGTAGGGTTGCCTGTTTCATAATGCTTTTCCTCCACCTCAGCTGGCTGTTTGTCTCTCTTTCACCATCACTCTGTCCACATCCTCTTTCCTGCCTTTTTGTCACACTTGAGTTTTGTCTTGATTCCTGTAGTTGTCATATAGGACTGAATGTATGATACATGTATTTAATGTACAACTCCTGAGATGCAAGATAGTTAGATTGCAGGTTCTATAGGAGTTTAAGCATACCATAACCTGCTAGAAAAGCAGTTATACATCTCATTCTATCCCCTCTGGTCCTCTCTGTGGTGTGATAAGGCCAGCTTAGGGACACATTAGGCGAGGCAGGGCGTTAAGATCAAATGGGATTGTGGAGGATTTCCAGGAACACAGGGCTGTGGCTTTGGTGCTGGGAATCCTCTTCATCTACCCCCCTGAGAGGAATCCAAGCACAGTACAATATTCATCTCTACTATTCAGACCACACGCCAAAGCATGCACCACCACGCCTCCGTCCAGCCTGTCATCCAGGGCAGAAGCAAGGCAATAGAAAACAAACTGCGGGCGCCCTCATCAAAGTTAGGTTTAGGCACCCAAAACCACTTGGTTGAGGTTAGAGAACCTTCATAATACAGTGTACTCCATCAGAACTGCTTGTCAGCTAGTTGTATAACTTTGGAAACCCCCGTCCCCTGACAAGTGGCTTTCAGAAACCAAAAAATGGTGATTGGCCAGCTGTGTGGAGGTAAGAAGCGAGCCAGGATTTGAACTTCTCTCTGTATTTCATTTCTGTCATTTTGCATATGTACAACCAACTACTACACAAAAATAGTACTTGAGAATCAAGCTGTGTTTCTTCTGGTTTGGTCCAAATTTAGAAGCACAAAACATCCCCAATACTGCCATAAAACTAGGATCATGTTCCTACCCAGCAAAAACTCATTGAAGAGATAGCTTTTCCAGATGTCTGAAAAACTTGGAGATTTGGTTTAAAAGGAAAATGTGAAAATTTGTCCTTTCTGGTCTTTGAAAATACGCTTAGAAATCAAAGTCTCTTCATGTGTAAAGTTGGTGAAGGGTAAAAAGTTGTGCTTGTCAGGCTATTACAAAGACTTTAATTCAAACTAATTTTAACCATTGATGTTTACCCACTAAATAAATATCAGTTGACCAGAAGTCTGAAAGACATCTTTGTAGTAAAAATCTGTCTCAGCTTCAGCACATTCCATTTGGTACAAAAGTGAAAAATTAAACAGCTACATCACACCTAGCTGTTTCAGCATCATTTAAACTATTATGCCTTCAAAATTAAATGACATCATTATTTACTATGGGGATCAATAAAATAGATCTCAGTTTGGTATTGTATGTGTACCTAACCTACTAAGCTAATCAGGTAATCAGCTGCTCTTAATGGGTTCCAGAAATGTTTTTCCATTTCTTTAGAAGACCTTCACCTGACTCGGAAAAATGGCTGGCTGGCTTGCTTATTTATTTCTTCTTCTTTTTCTTTCGGCTGCTCCCATTAGGGGTCGCCACAGCGGATCATTTATGAATCCGCATATTTGATTTGGCAAAGTTTTTACGCCGGATGCCCTTCCTGATGCAACCCTCACCATTTTCCCGGACTTTGGACCAGCGCTAGGAGTACACTGGCTTGTGGGCCCCTGTGGCTAGTTTGGCTTGCTTATTTATTTTATTTTATTTTATATATTTATTTATTTAAGCCTCGCAAAAAACTAGGACTGCTTAGTATTCACTATTGATAACAGAAAACACAAACAACCCCAGATACTCATTTTGCTCTTCGTAGTAATAACTTGATAAATTTCTTCACAAATAAAATTTCATCCTTTAAAGAAAAAAATGAATCACAGTATTCATGCAGATGTATCATTAAGTACAGAAACTTCAGTGAACGATAATTATTTACACTGGTTCTTTCCTATTTACCTCTATGGGATAACTGCAATAATTATTTCATCTAAACTAAACCCATCCCTGCAAGATTGTTCAAGTCATGCAATGAATTAATGCTTTAATTTTATTTATGATTAATAATTATGATTAATTATTATCTTTATTAATAGGGAATGTACCACAGGCTTTCAGGGTGGTTGTAATTATACAATAACTTAGATCAATTTCCACCTCCTTTTTATTTAAGGATTCTTGAAAGAGTTGTAAAACAGCTTTGTGATCATTTCCAGAGGAGTTTTCTAGTTAGAGAATTCCAGTCTGGAATCAGAGATTATGACAGAACAGAAATAGCACTAGGGAATGTTTCTAATGATCTTATTATGGTTTCTGAAATTTTGGTCACCTCTCTGCTTGTCCTGCTAGATCTTAGTGCCTCATTTGATGTTGTTGCGACACCACATTTTATGCGAGTGCCATACTACATATCTCTGTAGACTAGTAATATGACAATAAACCTCCTTATGTCCTTATGTTAACCAAAACACTTTACTACAGACACTAGAATACTTAAATGATATTAAAGGAAATGTGCTACACTGGTGTGAATTGTATTTACCTCTTAAATTTCAATTTGTTTGTGTAACAAGGAGTCTTCCTCACACACAAAAGTTGATCATTGATTATCACAAGGTTCTGTGCTGGGACCAGTACTGTTACATTATACATGCTTCCCTTACGCAGTGTAATTGGAAAACACTGCGTGAATTTTCTTTGCTTTGAAGTTGTATTTATCTATGGAGCCAGATGACACATAGACCTGTACATTTTTCACTTCTAAATTCAGATTAAATAGTGGCTATTGTATATTGCCTTAAAATCTCAGATTGTGTCTAAACAGATACTTACTGTGCATGGCATTGCCTGGCCAATTAATAAAGTATTCTGATTACTACTATGAGAAACCTTGGAATTATTTTTGACCAAGATATGCCTTTACTCTGTAGCTTAAACAAATATATAGGGCTGCTTTCTTCCATCTGCACAATATTGCTAAAGTTAGAACTATCCTTTCTCTAAATGTTGCTGAAAACTGGTTCATACCTTTGTTACTTCTGGACTGGACTGTTGTAACTCATTATTATTAGGCTGTTAATGCTTGATGAAAAACCTTCAGCTGATGCAAAACTCCACAGTGAGAATATGGACAGGAAGCAGAGAGATCATATTTCTGCCACATTGGTTTCTCTTCTCTCACTCACTTTTAAATCCAGGAAGAAATTTGAAATCCTTCTACTCAAATAGTCCTGAATGGGTCTTACAGACCTTTTAGTGTCTTATTTTCCCATTAGAGATGGGACTTCACTTGGAGGCAGAGCCTTCAGCTATCAGGCCCCTCTCCTGTGGAACCAGCTCCCAGTTTGTATTCAGGTGACAGACACCCGCTCTACATTTAAGATCAGTCTTCAAACTTTCTTTTAGGATAAAACTTTGTAGTTAGCAATCAGGTGACCCTGAAACATTCTTAAGTTATTTGGTTGAGGCTGCTGGGGGACTGAGCATTTCACCCCTCTTTTCACTCCCCGTGTGTCTCCATGCCACCGCTGCATATCATGAAATTTTGTCTTCTTTCTCTCATAGTTGGTGTTTTGTCCTTCTCTCTGTGCTCTCTTCTCTTTTTTCTCACACCCCAACTGATTGTAGCAGACGGCTGCCCCTTCTGGGGCCTGGTTTTGTTGGAGGTCTCCTCTGTTTAAAATAAATTCTTCCTTCCCACAGTCACCAAGTGCTGATCATCTGATTGTTGGGTTTTCTCTGTGACACTGAACAGTCTTTTCTTTACAATATAAAGCACCTTGAGGTGATTGTCGCTCTGATATGACACTATATAAATAAATTAAGTTGAAATTAAATTGCTGTGTTCCAACACATTGCTCATGTTAGATCCACAGAACAGCAAACATTGACAGGCCATGTGCCAGTGCTATAACTATGCACCACACACTATAACAGTGTTACAACCTGTGTTATATAGAATACATATATGACAGGTGATATATACATAAGTGGGATACATTTTATTTTAAAAATGTTGTCAGGTGGCTGTTTGATCATAGAAATTGGCAATCAAATGTTGGATTTAAAAATATATTGATGTTATTGTCATTTTTAAATGGTTAGTCTAAACGTGAGCTACAGGACAGATTCTGTATGCCCAGTTTTATCCTAATAAATACATTATGTTTTCTACTTACATTTTGCCTCTCTGAACATCTACTGTACAGTTATTTGGTGTTTACAAATATCTGATAATGTTTCACTAAATCTAGTCTTGAAATATACATTACTCAAAAAAGGTAATCAAATGCAGAGCTTACAAGTACATAAATTGGGGCAAAATAATTTGCCCCAATTTATGTACTTCTGTTTAGTGTCAGATTCCTAGTTGGACGAGTATTGGGTGTATGGAATTTTGTGTTGCAGATGCTTTCCCAAAAATATTTCACCTTTATTCTTTCAACCACAGCAAAGTGTTGGTGTGTCCTCAGAAAAACTCTGTTAAACTTATTTTCCGAGTTTTCCAAATGTGTTAGTACTTGGCATAGTGTTTTAACTTGGAATCGAGAAGTTTTTGGCATCATAGGACGCCATAGTACCATCCTGTGATACTGTATTTCTACTAATCCCCCCTTCCTTCACGAACCAATCCAGGCTTTCACTGGGGATGGAGATTTTTTTTTTTTTGTATATAAGTAGGTCTGGTTTGTAAATAACACCAATATTTATTTATGCTGTGTCGCAACTCTGGTAAACAGTGGATAACACTGGTTTAGATTTGGATTGGGCCACTTCCCAGAAAAAATATTAGAATCAAGGCGAAAGAATGACGGCAAGGAAGGAAGTGAACAAATTCTGTGTGATTGATAAAGGCCTGTGACCCTTTCACACACAGTCTGCAACACACAAATGGCTGGACATGCACACACACTTTGTCACATAAGCATATATACACAGGCGGTGACACACACAAACCCTGTAATTGAATATCGTGCAGAAAGCAAACATTCTCCTGTAAACATATCATCTGTCACCTCTACAGCTTAATCCATATCCTTTATGCCAAATGGAGAAACACACCCGCACACACACAACCCTGCAGCCTGTCAAACAAACAAATGAGGCTGGAGTCCCTGTGAAAGTCATCACCATGACCATCCCAGCTTCATCATCACGTTAGCCTGCTCCATTACACAGCAACACGATCCAGCCTGAAATCAATTAGCTGGCCATGCTAGCACTGTGAAGTGTACACTCCCCAATCTTTGTTTTGGTTTGATGGAAAACAATGTCTAGCGCCCAGAAGGGAGTTTTAGTTGTGTGGGCGCCACGTCTCTGACCAGATGAAAGATGCTTTGTGCTGGTTCTGTGATGACGCTGAGTGAAGGAAAATGATGGCTTTGGCTGTTTATCTCAAATGTAGCTTAAAGAATTGATAAAACATTTCCAATAGTGGTTTTAAAAAAACTGACAAAAACTATAACCTCAGTGTGATCGTATATCATTAATAGATACGTAATGGGAAGCTTTACCAACTGAATTGTGTGACCTTGTGTATTGTAATTTATAGATTAATTCAACTAAATTTCAACCAAACAAAAAAACTGTAGAACACTTTTATGTGTAAGGGCACCATACAGCTGTTGTAGCACAATACAAGCACACGAATTAGTGTTTGTAGTGTCATGATTGAAAGTCATAATGGTTTTTTACATGATTCCATTGCATCCTTTGTGTTTGTTAATACTAAGTAGAGCATTCAGACAGGCAGCAGGGTTTACAGAAACTGGGGGTGATGCCATAGAAGAGCAGTCATTTTTAATCAGAATTAATTATTTCTGAGAAATCACTGTTGCCCCTCATTGTGCTTAAAACTCAGCGTTGGTAAAGTTTGACATGCAAAGGAAGGCTGTGAGCCAACAGATCATGCTGATTTCTGAGTGACTACAGAGGTACAGAGCTTTCCATCTTTAGGACATGCAAATTCATTTTGTTGTGATACTTTCTGATTTTAGCAGGGTGGGAAATCTGATAATTTTATATTATGGATTTTAAATGTGGTATATGATCTGCTTTTTAATGGAATTATACTCTCACCAGCCACTTCATTAGATGCACCTAGCCAGGCTTGATACCATTTTGCCTTTAAAGCTGCCTGATTTTTTCATGGTGTCAGAGATCCAACAAGCTGCTGAAACGTTCCCCAGAGATGTTGCTCCATGCTGACATGACAACATCACACAGTTGCTGCGGATTTGTGGGCTGAACATCCATGATGAGACTCTCCTGTTACACCACATCCCAAAGGTCTCTGCTGGACTGAGATCTGCTACCTGTGGAGGACATCTGAGGACAGAAAATTCATTGTTATGTTTGAGATGATTTGAGCTTTGTGACATGGCGTGTTATCCTGCTGATTCAAGGCAGGATGGATCCATGCTTTCATGTTTTTTACTCCAAAATCTGACCCTACCATCCAAATGGGGCAGCAGAAATTAGACCAGGCAATGTTCTTCCTTCCCACAGTCGCCAAGTGCTGCTCATAGGGGATGGTCTGATTGTTGGGGTGTTCTCTCTAATACTGTAGGGTCTTTACCTTACAGTGTGAAGCAGCTTGAGGAAACTTTTGCTGTGAATTGGCTCTATATAAATAGACCAGAATTGCATTGAATTAATCGTCTATTGTCCAGTTTTGGTGAGCCTGTGTGAACTGTAGTCTTGATTAATTGATCATGCTGCAATAGGAGACTCTGTTCCCCTTGAATCACATGGCAGCCATGTTGACAGATTCCAAAAAACAGCAGCGACTGATGTGGCTTTTCAGTGTATCTATGTGTGGCTGAGTGTAGTATAGAAGCATGAAGTTGCATAGACCTGTTGCTGAGAGTGTGGATCTTGTTTCCATGAGGTAAAATGTGCGTTCTCTTTTGTTGTTTTGTCATTTTTGGTTCTGTTTTCTGAAACATTGTGATTTTTATTTTACTGGTGTGTTTTGTACCTCAGGGGCCTCCACGATGAACTGCTTGTGAAATAAATAATTGCCAGCACTTTCCAAACTTTCCTACCCCACATGAACTAAGCAACAGCATGATTGATTGTGACACAACTAGCACAACACTCATTGGACACACTACATGTCTTAGAGGTGTAACTTCCTTTAATTGAGGCCAGCGTGGTGGATGAGTCATACCAGTGAGCAACTCAACATCCAGAAGTATCAGAGCAGCAAAGATATGATTCACCTCCTCTACTCAAAACTTGCAGAATGAAACGCAGAGCAAAAAAGTTTGTAGAGTGTTGTGTGTTGGACCTGTGGTGTTCAGTTCAAGTGACAGTCTTTGTTTCATGTGCGTCATGATAGCTCCAAACTGTGGTGACTATTGTGATTCAGTTGTGGAGTGCTTAAGTCATTGTCATATGATCTTTTTCCAGATCACCCACCCTCAGTCTAATCTTAATAAGAAGAAAATTATGCCAACAATTTTCTGGTCCATTTTAATGCTTTATGGAAACGGTTTCAAACAGATTTCAGTCGTACATCACGTCTTTATTTTTCAGTGCACCACACCTGGGAAGGCGTTACATACGTACACGTGATTCTCAAGCTGTCAGTGAGTTTGCAGCATGTGGCTGTATTAAAATTTTGGATTTGAATTACCCAGTGCTCAGAGATCTACCAACCAAACTCCCATATTTGATCTGAGGTGAATTCAAATATTGATGTCCATAAAAACATATCACACTCATGCACCATGCTCATACAGCTACAGTTCTCGCATACATGCTGTCAGAACATGCTGGCTGTTCGGTGTTTAAAATATGGCCTCCTTCAACTCATTAATAAGATACTCTAGAAACCAAGAACAGGAGCACAGAGAGGCTTTTACTCAGCAAACATTAATTTTTTCTTCTTGTTTCACTTCCACACCTTCCTTTCCTGCAACATTCATTAATGCAGCAGAACCTTTAAAAACATCATCTAGAGGTAGGGACAAGCCACGACAGCATCACAGCCCGCCTGCTGATTTGGGCACAAAGCTCTTTACAGATTGTCTCAGATGGTTAAGAAGAAACCAGTGCTTTGTTTACTCTATATGTGCCATTGTGAAAACAAGCATGTCGATACAGTAAGTTCCCTAATCACCGTCAGCTGTTTTCTATCAGCATATTGAATTACTTTCTTCCTCTGCTGCTGTGTAAATGTGCAGTCGGCCTGAAAGAGCAACATACTCCAAATTTTTATGTGAGATATAAATTCATGTCATGCCTCCTTTCATCATTCATGTCTCTATATTTGCGGCTTGTGCATCAACATCTGACAGTTGTTTACCATTTTTTCCTGTTTGTGGCCTCGTTTTGAAAGACTTGTCTCTTGCTTGTAGATCTTCTCAAGAGAAGCAGGTTTTTTATACACTTGAAGATCATATTTGTTCAAGTTTTTAACTATGGCTCTAATAGGTTATCTAAGTACTGCATCAGTGGTGTTCTTGTGTTGCCTGGTGACGTGGCATAGATTTCCTGTAGGGTTCTGAATAGAAACAACAGAGTTTAGATACAGATCAAATGAGCACAGACAATGTACAGTTCCCTCCAAAAGTATTGGAATAGCAAGAACAACAAATGAGTTTTTGCTGTGTACTAATGATGTCTGTGTATGAGTAAGATGAATATAACAAGTGAGATCAGAGTTTCAGCTTTTATTCCCTGGTATTTACACCTAGTTATGTTATGCAACACAGAACCAAACACATTTTCAATCACTATTTTTTTTCAAGTGAGCAAAATTATTGGAACAGAGTCTTTTCAGCTAAATTTTAATAGAAAAACTTCATATTTGGTTGCATATTCCTTGCTTACAATAACTGCATCAAGCCTATGACCCACAGACTCCACCAGACTTCTTGTTTCTTCATTGGTTCTGCCTTTCCGGGCTTTTACCACAGCTGTCTATTAGCTGTTGTCTGTTTTGCAGGGTTTCTCCCTTCAGTCTTCCCATCAGAAGGTGAAATCCATAATCAGCTGAGTTTAGATCTGCTGATTGACCTGGCCAGTCCAAAATCTTCTGTTTTCACTATGATGAAGTTCTTTCTTAACCCTAGTACTACCAGCTATACAACCAGCTAGACGACTGGCAGTGAATAAAAACACCAGAAGTGATCAATATATAGACAACTGGCAGTACACGAAGCTTATCTGGGACATCAATATATTGAGGTCTTGCAGTACTAGGGTTAAAGTGTCTGTGTGTTTTGGCTCATAATAGGATTCGTCTCAATTAGTTTGGAAACATTCTCTGTAAATTGTCAGAAAATATGTTTCAGTCGACTTCTGCACATTCATTTACTTTTCTGCTACCGTCATGACTTACATCATCAATAAAAATGACTGAATCTATTACGGAAGCAGACGTGCAAGCCCAAGCTATATCTGTTAGCTGATATCCCTGATGACATCACTTTGACGTGATCAGTTTTTTGGCCGTTCAGCTCTAAAGAAAATGCCTTACTCAGTAATATTCAACTGGAGTGGTTTACACATTCACCTTACAAGCAAAAGGTCCCTGGTTTGATTCCAGCTGGGGACACAAGCCCCTCTCACCACAGAGGATTGTGCCGGGAAGGGCATCCAGTGTAAAACCTCTGCCAAATTACCAATGCAGGTTAATCTGCTGTGGTGACACCTTGTGAAAAATACAAGGGAGCAGCTGACGATATGTTTACAGTCTTCAACAGCATAAGTTAACAGACTGTTAGCTGTAACAGAAACATGGCAGCTCTCTGCTTTGCAGGGTGAGGGTCTGAAATGTTTTGATCATTATAAATGGATGGCATTTTCATCGTTATATCTTCAGTCTTGAATCTGTTTCTCATGATTAATGGCATTAGCAGTGCACTGTCATTGGACCAAGAGTGACTGCATGTTGGTGACTGTGCGGAAAGTGCAGTCTAGTCTGCGGCAACACATGGCTTCAGTCCATTTTAGAGTTTAGGCTTTGAACATAAATATTAAGGTCAGACTTAGGCTTTAAGGAAACCTCTGTTTGGTTTGTGTCAGTGACAGGGTGTATGTGTGCGTGTGAATGTGGGCTGGTACCAGGACAGACACATACAAGCCTTAGCTTGCTCTGAAAGCCTAATAGTGAGGAAAGAAATGCTGTCTAATTTGACATGCCTTGAATTAGCTTAGTGGGTGGTAAGTGTGGGTGCATGCATGTGTTGGGGCAGTCAGTAGACTCACTTATCTGCATACAGGTTAATGCATCTTCATATCTGAATAGCATATGTTTTCTTGTGTGTGCATGTGTGTGGTAGTGAGTAAAGTGCCTTGAGGGCAGACCCTGGTATTGATGGGGATTACTAACACTTAGCTGACACCACTGAGACTGCAAAGGGAGTAAATGATTTAGAAGCACTGGCCTTAATGTAATGAAAGAAAGGGCCTGCCTGTCAAGAACACACACACACACACACATATACCTACCTATGGGTGCTAATCCTGTGAGCTTACATCTCCATTAACACTAACCCTGCACCACAAACCTACTCTGCCAGCTAGCTAGCACTCTGTGTTTCCCTGAGGACATCAGAGACTCTCTCTCTTTCTCTGACACACACACAGACATACAGCCTAAAGGGATGTCAGTATGGGTTCACAGCACAGTCACACAAGTATGCGTGACTAACCGTCTATTAAAAGTGGGTTTTTTGTCAAGTTAGGTGTACAGAATGTAAATAATGTCATCTACCTAACACCATGTTGAACTGTATGAAGGGTATGGAATCGAATGAAATGAGCTAATAAAAGCCTTTCTTGACTATCCAGCTATATAGAATAAAGGCTCATCTCTGCTCACAGCTGCATAAAAACAGGACAATAGAACATAGCACTTGTCTCATTTTCACATGTCCAGATTAAGACCTGTTTTTAGTAACATATTTCTCCACAACTAGTTCTCTAAACCAGATTATGATTTCCGTCAGTATGAGGAAACTGGGGTGGCTGTGGCTCAGAAGGTAGAATTGTCATCTTCTAACTGGAAGGTTGGTGGTTCAATCCCGAACTGCTCCAGTGTATGTGCCAAAGTGTCCTTGGGCGAGACACTGAATCCCAAATTGCTCCCGATGCATCTGTCTGCGTGTGAATGTGTGTAAGAATTAAATGCACTTAAATGCATAGCATAAATCTGTATGAATGTGTGTGTGAATGGGTGAATGAGGCTTGCAATAAAAAGTGCTTTGAGTGCTCAGTTAGAGTAGATGGATGCTGGATGCCCTTCCTGACACAACCGTCCATGGTGAGAGGGGCTTGTGTCCCCACCTGGAATCAAACCAGGGACCTTTTACTTGTAAGGCACAAGAATTGCATTAACTAGTTTGAAATTACAGACATTTCTATACATAGTTCCTGATTTTCAAAGGTTCAAAAGTAATTGGACAAACCAGAGTAATTTTAAACAGGGTTGTTTTAAATACTTTGATGATAATCTTTTGCAAATGTTTTAACGAGTGAAGAGAGTGTGTTGAGAAGATGGAAGGAGTACTTTGAGGAGCTGACGAATGAGGAAAATAAGAGAGAGAGAGAGAGGAGGTGAAGATGGTGAATCAGGACGTGCAGAGTGTTAGTAAGGAGGAAGTGAGGGCAGCTATGAAGAGGATGAAGAGTGGAAAGGCAGTTGGTCCAGATGACATACCTGTGGAGGTACGGAGATATCTAGGAGAGAGGGCAGTGGACTTTTTGACCAGATTGTTTAACACGATCTTGGAGAATGAGAGAATGCCTGAGGAATGGAGAAGAAATGCACTGGTACCAATCTTCAAGAATAAGGGTGATGTGCAGAGCTGCAGTAACTACAGAGGGATCAAGTTGATGAGCCATACCATGAAGATATGAGAAGAGAGTTGTTGAAGCTAGGCTAAGAAGAGAGGTGACCATCAGCGAGCAGCAGTATGGCTTCATGCCAAGAAAAAGTACAACAGATGCAATGTTTGAA
>VUQH01039037.1:0-15109 GCA_015106775.1 Etroplus canarensis
GAAATATTGCCTTGAATGATAATATACCTTCCAAATGGATCTTGGATAGTTTTTATAACTTGAAATGGTATTGATTTGTGTATGAGAGTTATCACTCCTCGTGAGTGAGTGTTGTATGAAGCATGAAACACCTGGCCTGGCCATCTCTTGCTCAGACGATGTACATCTGTGGCCATCAAATGTGATTCTTGTAAAAAGACTATTTTAGATTTAAGAAGTTTTATTCTATCCATTACCTGTTTCAATTTAGCCAATTTTCTGATTCCACGGACATTCCAACTTATAACTTTGGTGTCCAGTCTACTTTGATCTGTTCTTTCCATAAGTTGCAGCTTTGGTATATTTAAAGTCTGTTACCCAAGAAAACAATAAACAAAAGTGGACCCCCCCCCCACATTGCACTTTATTTATTTATTTATTTATCTCTTTCTTAAAAAAATCTTTTAAACTTAAATTTTTCTAACTGTAGAAATAAAAACTAGTCCTGTCTCTGTCACATGTGTTTACATATTATATGTTGCACCAGGTCCTGGAGAAACATTATTTCATTTCACTATGTTCTGCACCAGCTATATGTAGTCGAAATGACAATAAAGCTCTTGAATCTTGAATATCAGTAACTTTCTAAGTTTTCTCAGATAAATAACAACACAAATACTGCTTAAAATGTTTAAGCACATTTATTTATCTACTTTTTGCATTTGGCAGGAGTGCTGTGATGTCTTACTTCTCACTAACCTTGTAACTAACTCTCCAAACTAGCCGTTTCAAGACCTGCTCCGAGAACTCGATTTCCCAGCCGCCCAACTTTTTCCGCTCCTGCGCACTAACTCCGAGCTTCTCCGTGGAGCGTCAGTGCCATGACAACAGGACGATGGCTGCAAGCGAGAGGGTGAGAAGTGTGATGTTTGTGTGAACGAGAAGTAACCCACCTTCGACATTTTCCCGACGGGCTCGTTTCTGTGAAGGTAAGAACAGTTCGGAAGGACTCCGAAAGCGTTTCGTTGTCGATGAAGAAACTGCGGAAAGAGCAGCGACCCTGTTTCTGACCTGTGAGCAGATAACTTGGAAAGCTAGCTAATTAGCCCGGCTAAGCTAAAGTTAATTCAGCCGGCTTGAGTGCAGCTGCCTGCGGGGTAATTCACCTGTGCAGGACGCCTCGGTTCACAAACCGCTTCAAACGGGACCTGAATGTGTGCCAGTATTCTTACTCTTTTTATGAAGGAGGTTGCTGCCCGAGCAGGAGTCCCTGTGGGTGTGAAGCAGCAAATCCACAGGTGTGCCACTAAAGACCAAGAATATAAAAAGCCAGAAAAGATTTCTTTACTCCTTGGTTTGCCTTTTTCTTTTTGAGTGTTGGGTTAAACTCTGCTGCAGCGTCTAACTTGAATAAACTCCCCATTACTCTTAATATTTTGAGGTGTTCTGCAGACGTCTATGACTCCAGAGCTCCTTAAAGTCACCCCTGACTAACCATTAAAAATGAGGAGCTACTTTTGAATCCTAAATATCATGTGTCTGTGTGGTACACCACTTGAAGCAGGGCTCGGGAACCTTTACCATCAGAAGAGACATTTCTGAGCAATTCTAGACCCAGAAAACCTGCATGGAGGCACAAAGTAGACTTGAGTCTTATAATGCCTGCTTATTTAAGCTATTTATTACTTATTTGTTGTGTTTACCTTAGTTTATTTCAACCTGGTGTAGCAAAGGGATTTCTTTGGGTTACATAATGTAGTGGTTTACACATATGCTTACAAGTGAAAGCTCCCTGGTTCATTTCGAGGTGGGGACACAAGCCCCTCTCACCATGGAGGGTTTTGTCAGGTAGGGCATCCAGCATAAAACCTCTGTCATATGACCAATGTGGATTACTCTGTTGTGGGGACCCCTTAGGAAAAATACAAGGGAGCAGCAGAAGGTAATTTTTTTCTAAGATAACACACGTAGTTTCTGATCTTGCTGAAATTTATTCATTTAATTTTTATTTGATCTGGGCAATACAGTTTAACGTATTTTTAATGCAGAGCATGAAACTAATGTGCTGCGCAGAGAGTTTATAGCTGTTGCTAATTTGCAACCCTCGTCACTAGTTGAGCTTTTAGAGCTACAATACATAGACAATACAGTGGTTAATTACATAAAATCCCAATGCACATTAATTACAAGACAACAATCAGTATACATTAACTGGGGAAATAATACAGAAATATAATACATGCATATAAAAGATGCTTTAATTAAAATATCATGCCTAGCATAAAATAATTCCTGTAGTGTAGGGGTTTACACATTGGCCTTAGAAGCAAAAGGTCCCTGGGTTTTTCCAGGTGGGGACACAAGCCCCTCTCACCATGGCGGGTATGACAAGAAGGGCATCTGATGTAAAACCTCTGCTCTATTACCAATGTGGATTAGTCCATTGTGGTGACCCCTTTGGAAGAATACAAGGGAGCAGCTGAGGGTTCACAAAGTATAAAATAATTAGGTAAGATGGCTGCAGCTCTGTTTAGCTTTTAGCCAACCTTTTAACTTTACTGTCAAAGATTTAATGTCTGTGATTAATTTGATTTCAGTTGGCAGTGTGTTCCATAGCTGACAGGCCTTTATGAGAACGATGACTGTCCAAATTTAACAACCAGTTTATTATAGTTAGTGAAAACTTAACTGCGAACCAAAACTAAATAAAATAAAATAAAAATATACGGGAAATGTCCGTAGTTTTACTCTTGGTAAGACAACCTGTTTGATGAGACTCAGGATGTCTACATGACAGTCAGCTTCCTTCACAAAGTATTGTGTAATTTCTAATCTGAACATCTTAAATCTTCCCCTGACAAAAGCCATCCAGAGTATAATAATCACAAATATTAGAAAATGTACCTTCCACTGCTTTGTTGTAATATCCAACCAAGGGGTCACCACAGCCAATTACTCTGCATTGGTAATTTGGCAGAGCTTTTATGGCTGCCCTTCCAGATGTGACTCTCCATGGTGAGAGAGGATTGTGTCCCCACCCTGGAATTGAACCAGGGACCTTTTGGTTGTAAGGCAACTGGACAAACCACTATGCTACAGGGGTTGCCACAAAAACTATTCAGAAAATACAAACTATAATAACTCTGGTTGACCTGACCTATTAAGTAGACGTGTCAATCACCAGAGACCCCACAATATGATGTTATTATGATATTTAACTCACGATACAATATTATTGCAGTTTTAAACATTTTGCAAAATATTGAGCATTGCAATAAAATATACTGCAATGTATTGTGATTTACCACCTTTTTAAAACTGCAAATTATGCCCCCAAAGGTAAACTTTGTCAATGTCAACCCCTTCAGCAACTGAAGAATTTGAAAATATTTTTAGATTACATACAAACTGTCAGTTTGGTTTGGCAATTTTTATAATAGGATATTGATATTTAGTATACCTGTCCTGATACAATATTGCCACGCAAAACATCACAATATGATAACTGTTTGCATTTCCCCCCTCACTGCTACTGTAAAGTATAAATGAGCCTGTCAAAACTACTAATAGATGTGATTAAAATCTTTCATTACATGTGATTGACAGTGGCTATTTATGATTATTTAGTATTTTAACTTTGCATTTGATTACAACTAATTAATGGCATTTGTAGAATGATTGTTGCTTCTTAATATTTACTTGTTTTATTACTAACAAAATGGAACTATTGGAAAGTGGAGGAGAATATGTCTTTTAACATGCTTAGGTCAACTTTTAGTAACTACAAAGCTCTGCAGGGTGCTTTGAGTCCCACTTGTGTTTGTGCAAATGAATCAAATTAAAAGGAGCCTGCCTTCATAATAAATTAAAAATAATAGCCTAATAGCTTTAAATGTAGTAAAAGTAACAAAAAAATAGGAAAATAGGAACTTTATTTTGACTGAAATACAGCAGCAAATCAAACATGCAAGTAAGAACACAGTGTTGGCGGTGGAAGCAAACAAATTTGCCCACTTTCACAGCTGAAACTTGTTTTTTTGGTTTTAGCTAGTGGCACTCATGGATGTTTACATCAATGTTTGCAACCACTACTGAGGTTCAGTTAAATTAAGTGGGTAAATTTCCTGTTCGTCTATTTTTTTCATCAAAGCCACAGGGAGCCACTGGAGATGAGCAAAGCAGATTTTTTATAAACAGAAGAACCTAAAATACATTTAAAACTAAATGATCTAAGCTGGATGCACAGATTTGTCAAAGTGCATGCAATGTGCAACAGATGCCGAAGGAGACCCTGTGAAGTAGCACAAAGCCATGCAAATGGCTACAGGATGATACTGTAAGACTCTAAGTTGTTGTGATAATAGAATAACACCAATCAGATTGTGTAACGTGGCCTACTCTCTTACTGGGCCCTCCAAAGGCCTTTTAAACATTGCTTTTTCCGGTATGACTTTACGTTCTATTCCTTTAACACCCTCTCGTTGCTGCACAGTCGTGCACTGTGGGGAGGACGGATTCTCCCTCTATGGATTAACTTCTTGTTCCACCTGCTCAGCACTTAGCAAGTAGAAAAGCTGCTTGCCCCCAACTACACACCTCCTTATTACCCCCGAATGCTCACACGCATGCACAATCCTGAGGTCATGTGACTGACTGCTTTCTCTGCCATTGGCTGCAGTTGTAAGCGTGTTGTGCAGAGCATTAGAGACTTCTGGGCAAGGGGACAGATTGGACAGTGGTCCAAGCTGTAACTATGCAAATGGCTCAAGCTCCACCTTTATGATCCAAGTGTTTTTCTAATGGCCAAGAGATGGTGTTTGAGTTTGTGATGAAGTGGTGCACCCCCCCTTCTTTATACCTGCTATGGTGCTGCTCTGGAGGAAAGGAGTTAACCTTCCTGCTGCTCAGTGAATTTGTGAAAAGTTAATAAAATTCTTTGCTCATTTGAGAAAAAGTCACATAATCAGTTGAGAGGACTGTTTCCTGGAAAAATATTTTGTACTAAAAAGTATAGGGAAATTAATTAACGGAATATTTTATGCTTATTTCTTGTTCATAATATCTAATACATCACATTTTCTGTCTTTCTCTCTGTCCAGTTAGAGGCAGCATGTCTTTGTTCAAGGCGCGTGATTGGTGGTCAGGATCACTTGGTGAGGGGGAGGAGTTTGACCAGGGATGCCTATGTGTTGGAGATGTGGACAACAGTGGCACTGGACATGGTCAGTGTGAGGTGATGAACTGATGAACCAACCACCCTGTTATGTATCATTCCTGGTGCATCCCTTCCAATGTATTTCCTCTACATGGATAAAAATGCAGTGAAGTGGAAAAGAAAGTAAACTCTCTTTCCCACATAACATGGTGCATCATGTTATTATTTATTTAACAATAACTAAACCAAAATGCAGAAGCCTTGTGTGAAAAATTAAGTGCACCCTTACTGCTTCCATAATAATTAAGAGGGTAAGTAGCAGCCAGGCACAGGCAATCAAATGCCCTTGATTAAATGATCATCAGCCAGTGTGAGCACCTTTATAAAAGATGAAGTATTGTTAATTTGCCGGTCTGGAGCATTCGGGTGTGTGTTATCTCAATGCGAAGGAGGAAAAACATCAGCAAAAAAGCAGTTGTTGCTGCCCATTAATCTGGGGAAGGGTTATAAGGCCATTTCCAAACAACTTGAAGTTTATCATTGTGTAATATACACATTGCGAAAGACTACCTGTGTTGCTACAGTGTCCAATTAAAATTCTTTTAGTTATTATTATTATTATTGTTATTATTATTATATTGTCTGTTCTAGATTACTGCCAACTACAGCTTTAAACTGATTATTTTAAATAGAACTGGGATTATCAGTGACCTGTGCCATTTTTTTCTTTGCATTGTTTTACATAATACTACTAATAAAAAAAGGTGTAATTAACCCTCAATTACCAAGCATGACCTTTTGGTTTTTTTTCCTGGACTGAGGTATTCATGGTTTTCAAAGAAGGCTGGTATACTCATTACCAGCTTCATATTTTTACTCTATTATAATTGCTTTACTTAACAGATCTAAATAATACTTATTTGTCTTACAGTTTGCCTTAGTGCAGTCCTTCAGTTCACCCACAGTCTGAAAAAGATATTTTAGCTCCTATCCCTTTAAGGCCATGGTTCTCAAACTGTGAAGTGGGGCAAGAAGCCACTGCAGGACAACCAGGTGAAAAATATTAAGTAACACAAAGGGGAATAGAAAAGGATTTTTTATAAACAAGAAAGAAGAAAACATTTGCTGATGCTGTTAATGCTAATATGCACCTTTATTTTAGTGAAATTCAACCTGGATCCTTTTTAATTGTTAGTGATTGATAAAATTCTGGTTGTGGCATGTGCATTTTGAGTGGTGTGGCCCACAAACTTTTTCAGCTTCTGAAGTAGAGCATGCCTAAAAAATGTGAGAACTGCTGCTATAAAGCCAACCTCCCTTTTAAGACAACTATTTTCTGATTGACTGCCCCGCCCAATCAAAAGGTTTCAACAGCAAGTTGGAAAGCTGTATACCTGGAATGACCATATTAAGGACATCCTGTCACAGTGATATCAGGGAGAGCCAGAAGTAGAAAACACAGTCAGAAACTAAGCATTTAGAGCAGTCTGACATCTGAACTTTTGAATTATGGAGATTCCTGACTCTTACAGTGACTATTTAAAATTTTGGTCTTGTTTAATGTCTGACAAAAAGAGAAAAGGGAAAACAAAGTAGGTCCATTTAGGTCTCCTGACAGTAGCCACACCACAGAAACGTGGGAGTGAAAATAAAACTCTACTCGGTTCGCTGCATGATAAAGTAATGTATTTACCACCCATATTTGATCAGGCTGCTTTGAAGGAAAAGCTGTTGTAAAACTGCTTGAAACACCGGAGCCCTTGTTGTTTTTTGCAGTATATCAACAAATCTCCAGAGAAGTGGAAGTTGAACAGCTGCCATTGATTAATAACCTCTCACTACTGTTTCCTTTCTGTGTGATTACAATTTTGCAGACAAGGTTGTGGTGGGCAGTTACATGGGGATGCTGCGGATCTTTTCCCCACATTCCAATAAGTCCAGCGAAGGAGGTTCAGCTGATGTGCAGCTTCTTGAAGTTCAGCTTCAAAATGCCATCATCCAGGTTGAACTGGGCAAGTTTGTCTCGTAAGTGTACAAATCACATCTCACAAACGCCGGACAAGAGCACCAAGAAGTTGGTAGAACATGTTCTATAGCCATGATGTATTGTTGGTTCTTACATATTTTCTCCTGTAAATGAGTCCCTTTTTCCCCTGTTGACATTAACATTTTGTGACACCGTGTTGTATTTTTTTGTTGTTTTAAGTTTGGCTGAATTAATCCCTCATTGCGCCGTACATCCTACCCTGTTGGTTGCAGTCCTTCCAGTCAGGCTTTCACCTGCATTGATGTTTTGTAGCTCAAACTAATTAACACCTTCAATAACTCACAAATGCTCTAAATTAAAATAACACATTTACTGTCTTCTAAACAGTTAAAAGCAGAAAGGGGATATAGACAGCAAATGTTAATGCTAAAATTAAATCTTGTACAGTTTTTTAAATAAAGTTTTCAGTTAATTTTCTAATCCATGTGTCTCTGAATAAGATGAGATAATCCTTCATCAGTCCCACAGCAGTGAAATTTCAAATTTATAGCTGCAAACAATAACAGGATAAAATAAAATCACACGGAAATAGAAAAAGGGTAATAATAAAACAGTGATATTAACGCGATAATAGAAAATAGAATATTATTAGAGGTAGCCAGTAGACTGTATAGTAATGGCAAAATTTTTACATTTTTTTTACAAAAGATGCATTGCTATTTCACAGTATGACAGTGACATTGATTTGTGTTTGATATGAGAGGTATCCTGGGACAGTTCTGGTTGTAAAGTCTGACAGCAGCGGGAATGAAGAACCTACAGTATCCCTCCTTCAGACACCGCAGGTGAAGCAGCCTCTCACTGGTGGAGCTGTCCAGTGATGTAACTGTGTCATGCAAGTGATAGGAAGTGCTTTCCATCAGAGATGGTCGCTTAGCCATTATTCTTTCACTCACCTACTCCACTGCATTGACTGGGCATTCCAGCACAGAGATAGCCTTCTTCACCAGTCTGTTCAGCAGAGATGACATTTCCCCAGCAGACCACAGCACAGAAGAGGGCTGATGCCACCACAGAGTCATTAAAGGGATTGCCCCCTTGCACCCCAAAAGACCCAAGTCTCCTGAGCAGATGTAGTCTGCTCTGTCCTTCTTTATAAAGTGCTCTTCAGTCCAGTTTATTGTTTAAGTGAACACTCAGGTACTTATAAATGTCAGACAAAAGATAAACAATAACCACACCCACTATAGCAGTTTTGTGTTGGTTGGTTATTTTTGGGTGCAGTCATGGGAATGGTGTCAGAAAGGCATTCACAACTTCATGAGATATAAGGTTGTTCACACAAAAGACTGTCATGGGTAGCGTGTGTCGTGGTGTGGTGTGGACCCAGTATGCAGTACCGCAGGAGACAGGAGGATAACTTAAAACAGGTTTTATTTACCAAAATGCAAAACACAGTCCAAGGGTGTTCCTGGAGGTGTGGGAACCCCCAGGCAGAATCCAAATACAACCCGGGGAAAGATCCAAAGTGAGGGAGACACGCAGGGAAGCGGTGATGAAAACGCATGACAGGACAAGGGAGAGACGAGGAGACAGAACTTAAATAGACGGAGACAGCCAATGAGAGGGCGACAAGTGGAAGGGGAACACAGCTGACACAATTAGGAAGGGAAATACAGCGGGGACCAGACAGACTACCAAAATAAGACGCAGACTAAGACAAAGACCCCCTAGGGATGAAGGAAGGCAGGGAACCAGGGAAGGAGAGAGAGAGATGATGAGCTTCACGGAGGGAGGCCAAAAGGGGAACCATAACAAAGACATGGTTGTTTTGTATTGTGCAATAATGCAAATAATGCTTATGTATTTCATACTGTGCCTTAGTACAGCCTCCCAGACCAGCCACTGTAAGAAACAAGTGATTTTAGCGCTCGAGTAGGAAAAACTTGGCAAAACTCAAACTTGGCATTTTCAGCAAGCCTGAGCTTTTGGCTCACTGGGAGTGTTGCAAGTGCTTAATTATTTAAAACTGTCTATGTTTAATATGAAGAAACTGGGGATAAGCTCGGGCCCGACGAGCCTTGTAGGCTCGGGTGTAAAAGCCCAATGGACTATGTTTAATATGAGTATCCACTATTGTAAAAGATTAAGATCCTATTAAAAATAGTCAGTGCTTATACTTACATTGTCTTTGGTTGGTGAGCAGGTCACAGGTCACCTTTGGAGAGAATACTGTGCTGTTGATAGTGCTACTGGTCCGCTTCAGCAACTGAAACTGTTTTGGTGACCAGAGTACACAGAGTAGCTGCCCTGTAATTGGACGCTCAGTGTCCTCTGCTACATATGTGTGCTTCTCTACAGTAATGAATCACAGGTCTTTCTTGAACTTTATGTCATGACCTTCTATGAATTATAAGCATTCATAGCATAGCCTGTAATAACGTGTTTTAAAAAAAAAGGCAGAAATACCCATTCGTAACTTATTGCACTGCTTTTTCGTTCATAGAAAAAGCATCCCCACTCTTAACTTACCACCACATTAACATCTTTTTCCACTGCAAAGCATGCTAACCCCAAACCGAGATTGTCAGGAGTTTCTCTCCCTTCTCATGATTTACTGTGATCTGTCAGCCACCCAGTGGCCCAAACATAGCTGGGTTTATAATGTAGGGCTAACCACTGAGTTGCTAGCATAGCTTTAAAACCCAAGAGCCCCATCCTGCTTATTTATTGCACTATTGAACACTAAGAGCTTGCCACCTCTGAGTCAGTCAAGTGTAATCTGAAAATATGTCCATTAAAAAACACTTGTTTTGAAGAAAAGGTCATTAAGTTACCCATCTGATTCCTAACTGTATAAATGTGGGGAAGAGGATAGTGATTGGAATGAAAGGAATGATATGGGATAGGATAGCACTGATATAGATATTTGTGTTAGTTATTCAGAGCTGGAGCAGAAAGACAAAAAGGAGAACTAAAGTAAGAATATGAATAAGTACCTCAGCTTTTCTTTTAGAACTGAAAAGTGGAGCGCATGATTAAGACTCACCCTTGCTTGTTTCCAAAACCACACTCAAATTTACAGCTGCACATGAAAAACTTAAGTCGATGCTGCTGTTTAGCTGACATTACTAAGGCAGTTCACGCTTCCCTTCTACATTTTATAGTGTTTCAGCAAAAACTCTTCAGCTCTTTTACAACAAAAGTAAAATGACACATAATCATAATCTGTGACTATAATAAAACTATAATAATAATGTGAGTGGGTGACATTTTCGCTGTCTGTGGTTCCATACCTTCAAAGCGGCATATGGCAACCTCTATAAATGAAGATAAAATGGATGTGTGAATCTTGTAGTTGCTTGTAATTTTCATTAGTAGACTCAGTTTTAGTCTAAAATTAATTTTGCTTTTGTGAAATATTATTCAGTGTTTTAATGGTTTATTTGGAAGTATTCCACTCAGGATTCAGAGTTCATCACAGAAACGGCACTAGTGAAGGTCAATAATGATCTTCTTAAGGCTTCTGACAGTGGACTCATCACTGTTTTTGTTCTTCTAGACCTCAGTGCAACATTCAATAGTCAACCACAACATTTTACTGCAGAGACTAGAATACTCTGTTGGCATTAAAGGGAATGCATTACATTGGTTTGAATCATGACAGATTCTAATTTGTGTATGCAGACAAGAAGTCTTCCTCACACACAAAAGCTAGTCACGGAGTCCCACAGAGTTCTGTGCTGGGTCCAATACTCTTTACGTTATAAATGCTTCCCTTAGTCAGTAATATTAGAAAACAATGCATACATTTTCAATGCTATGCAGATGATCCTCAGCTATATTTAGCTGTGAAATCAATTAGTTAAACTACAGACATGGCTTCATAACATAAAAACCCTGATAGCCTGTAATTGTCTACTTTTAATTTCAGGCAAAACTGAGGTTTTTGTATTTGGCCCTAAAAACCTCAGAAACACTTTTTCTAACCAGACACTTCATCTGGACAGGATTATTTTGGCATCCACTGACACTCTGTGGAATCTTGGAGTCAATTTTTACCAGGATATGTCCTTTAATGCTCACATTAAACAAATATGTAGGACTGCCTTTTTTCACCTTTGCAGTATCTCCAAAATTAGAAACATCCTGTCTCAGAGTGAGGCTGATGCATTTATTACTTCTAGGCTTGATTATTGTAATTCATTGCTGTCTGGCTGTTTTAAAAGCTCTCCAGAAAGCTTCAGTTGATCCAAAATGCTGCAGCGAAATTATTGACAGGGACTAGACAGAGAGATCATATTTCCCCTATACTGGCTTCTCCCCATTGACTCCCTATTCCATCCAGAATTCAATTTAAAATCCTTCTGCTCACATACAAACTCTTGAAAAATCAGGCCCCATCCTATTTTAAAGACCTCATTGTGCCATATTTCCCAGTAGAGCATTTCTCTCTCAGGGTGCAGACCTACTTGTTGTTCCTAAAGTTATTAAAAGTAGAATGGGAGGCAGAGCCTTCAGCCATCAGGCTGCTCTCCTGTGGAACCAGCTCCCAGTTTATATTCAGGAGACAGACATCCCCTTTGCATTTAAGATTACTTTTAAAACTTTCCTTTTTGATAAAGCTTATACTTGGGGCTTAGTTTTGCTACAATAGGTTTAGGCTGCTGGGGGGCTTATAAGTTGCTGCGCATTTCTTCTCCACCCACCTCTTTTCACTCCTCATGCATTTATTTGTGACGGCTGCATGTCATTGAATTTTGTCTTCTCTCGCCAATAGGCTGTGTCTCTCTTTGCTCTCCTTTTTCTTTTCCCACCTGATTTATGACCAACTGAGCATTGTTACAATTTTACATCCCTACCTGAATATTTTTGTTGACCGTGTCCATCCCTTTATAACCACAATGTACAGCAACTGGGTGAAGCTATCATGTCAATATGGACCAAAATCTCTTAGGAATGTTTTTAGCTCTTTGTTATATCTATGTCGTGAAGAATTAAGGCAGTTCCCAAGGTAAAAGGGGGTCCAACCCAGTACTAGCGAGGTGTATCTAATGAAGTGGACAGTGAGCTTATCTCTGCCATGTTATCATGGTTGGCAGTGTTGTGGGAAGAGGGTACTGGTAGCATCTGGTAAAGTGTCCAAATCTTCTGTTTTACTCTAAGGAATGTGTGGTACCAACAGCTTATGGGCCACAAGATATAATGGAAAAGGCAAGTGAGACAGAAAATGTTTTCTGACACAAGTGACTAGTGGAAATTCATTGGATAAGATACAGAAGATGAGCATGATGCACTGTGTAAATTTTGCAGGATGTGGTTAAGACCTCAAAAGCACAAAACATTAAAAACATGTGGCAGAAACTCTGCTGGGATTCTTGTTGTTCCCATAAATCAGCTGCCCCGTAACATTACTTAACATGTACCAGTGCCTCTAGCCTTGAAGCCTTAAAGTAAGTAAAGTAAGAGATGCATAGACTGTCTGTGCTGCTTTAGACTCTTTGTTTGCTGTAGTAAATATATAATAGATTAAATATCTTCACTTATCTATTGAGTTAGACAGGGGATTGTATGCCTTTCTTTAACATTAATTGCAACATTAATGGCTCACATTGCCTCACTGTGGCTGCACAGGAACGTCCTGGGAAGGAAGCTTTCTGGGAAAAACTGTGGTCTTCCCACATCATCATACTGGGAGCAGAATCCAACTAAATCTGTCTGTTTGGAAGACATTGTGTTTAGTTACCTGCGGTTTTTCGGCACAGCATTCTTCAGAGACTGGTGGACTTTTTGGAAGCTGGCCTTGATAGCAAAGCATGTAAATATTGTCAGGGCAGACCAAGGTGGGCAGACGTGAAAGGTTTTTTTTTTTCTTGGTTTTCTAAGAAAGAGTGAAACTTGTGGGATAAAGTTTTCTACATCCTAGTTGTTGTTCTCTCAGCAAACATAACAACACTGGTTGAAATTTAGTAAGGGGGGTATTTGTTCTCACTTTAGAAAGTGGACACATTCCATCTCAGTGGTTTTGTGGTAAAGTAAATAAGTGAAAATCTAGGATCAGCATCAGTGGAACATCACCTACACCTCAACCATAACCCATGTTAAAAAATGCACCAGCTGTTGCAGTAATTATTTTAGAAGGATGAGGGCGAATAAAAGTGGATACCACCCTTGAGTTAAGAACATGGATTCAACCACAGTAGCAGGAAGCATCTGCCCTGCTCAAGTGTTTGAGAAATGTATCCAGGCCAGCTGCTGCGCTGCAGCTCTGTAGCAGCTTTTAACAGTTATTCAGCTATAGGTAGTTAGTTTCATAATGTAGATTTTTATAAATATCCACCCAACATAAAGAACACCTGCCAGACAGAAAACTAATGTGTTTTAGTCTAATTGGTTATCATATAATTAAACAATTTTATTGTTTTTCATTTGCTGTCTTTTCAGGTGTTCAGAGCTTCTTCACCTGGCTGTTCTCCACCCCAGAAAGCTGTCAGTCTATTCTGTTTCAGGTAATATTCACATAAACCAATGTACTTTATGGACAAAAGTATTGTGGTACCTGCACATTACACCTACAGGAGCCTTTCTTACATCCCATTCTTATTCCATAGGCATTAACATGGAATTTCACAAATTGACTGGTTGCAGTGGTGTCCTCCTTTTAGTATACCATATTTGAATTTAGTGAGCTCCTTAGAAAGACCCATTCTTTCACAAATGTTTGTAAAGGCAGGCTGCATGGTAGCTGCTTGATTTTATACACTTGTGACAGTGAGACTGAATAAAACACCTGAATTCAGTGATTAAGGGTTATGGCCCAAAACCTTTGTCCATATAGTGTATGTCCCATTCAGATTTTCATTTTTTATTATATACACTATAAGTACCTAATATTGATCATGCTCACACTCTAATGGACACTTCAGCAATGGGGTGGATGAGCCAAGCCACTGACCTTCCATGCAACCTCTCGAGCCACAGCCTGCCTTATTGGGCTCAGTGTTCATTTTCAAAGTGTGTGTGTGTGTGTGTGTATATACATATATATATATACACACACACACACACACACACACACACACACACACACTTTTAATTTATGGTTTTTTTTTTTACTTTTTTGTGTGCAGGCACTGCAGGGAACGTGGAGCATGGTGACCAATACCAGCTTAAGTTGGTTTATGAGCATAACCTGCAAAGAACAGCCTGCAACATGACATACGGCAGCTTTGGCGGAGTTACAGGTGCACTTAAATTTCCTCTTTTTTCATAAGAGAGATATAAAACCATCCAGGATTGATATAGGGATTTCAGTGAATAATAACTTCATGGTAATTCCTCTCTGACAGCAATGCCATAAGCCATGCACACACTTAAGTCATTTATACCAAAGGAACCTTTATGTCTGCCAGGAACAGTGACTGGCTATAAAGGATACTTTTCCTTCTTTACAACTTCCGTGTCGACTTTTGTATGTTTTGACCAGTTTTGAGTTTTTATTCTCAGGAGAGTCTAAATGCTTGATCTAGGCTTGTAGTTGTGTTGGTTATCATTTGAGTTAAAGGCAAGGAGATATATTATCAGTGAGGGACCTCACAAATATATTGAAGTAGAAGTGGTGTGTGTTAGTGTGAGTGAACATCTGTGCATGTGTCTTGGCAAAAGCAGGGATTGGCAGCTCTGGATAAATACATAAAACTATAAAAATCTGTAAGAAGAGTGAAGGAGGGAAAGAAAGGGAGAGAGGTCATGTAGCTGCTCTCTCTTTAGTCTACTGGGTTTTTGGAAAAACCAACTAGGGGAAAGCCCTCATGTATTCAGCATCCAAAACACACACACACACACACACACACACACACACACACACACACACACACACACACACACACACACACACACACAAACACACACACACATACACACAAACACACAAACACACACACACACACAAACACACAAACACACACACACACACACTACTGAGGGCT